>PVIU01021584.1:0-31211 GCA_004026605.1 Ondatra zibethicus
TTTCAAAACTCTCCCCATATCAATTTACATACTATTATTCCCATTGCTCTCCATCCAGACAGGAAAGCACCATTTCTGTCCATATGCAACACACTGGCAGGTAATCAACCCAGAACATTCTCCCTGAGTGCATTCTGTCTGTCCATCTACCTGTACATTCTCTCTTGCTAATACCTTCATTAAAAGGAGAATAATGTTACCTCTCCCTTAGACTGGTAAAGAGGGTTCAGGCAAGAAGAGCCAAGGAACTTTTGCATGCATAAGCATAAGCACAAGCGTATTAAGAGTAAGAGTGAATGTTTTCCATCTTCCTCCCACCCGAACGGAAGTCCTTTGAACACAACAGGACAGGTGAGGTTGGTGGGTCTGCTTTATGTAGTAGTAAGCTGGCATAGTGGTATTCTTGGTAAGTTTTGTTGGATAGGACTTCACACTGTGATGTTGCGTCTATGCTCAGGAAGTGCCATTCTGTCACCTTGTGCTAAAGTGGCAACCTCTCCAAGTAATGTAGATAATGCTGTTGCTCCTTCTCCACTTCGTGACACTGCTGACTTAAGTAATAATTCTAGTTGCTCCTACCGGAGTCCTCCCTCCTGTGCCACGTTCTACAATATAGACTGGAAACAGATGCCTGCCTTGGGTAACTGTTGCATGATAACTTTTTCCTGGGGAGATGCAATGCACAAGACTGCTCACACGAGATTGGGAACCCACAACAGAACCAAAGTACAATACCACTAAAGTGCAGTTTGGTGAACCAATAAGATTTATTGGGATTACTTACAGGAATATGGGTGAGGGCTTCTTATGGGAGCAGAAATGACTCAAAGACAGCTGCATTGCCAAATCCCAGCCCAACATGGGTGACAGCTCACAATGCTGGGAAGCTGGAGCACACTGCACAGTTTGTAGGCAGTTCAACAAATTGAAGTGTGCCTTTTCCAGGTGCCTCAGTTGGTCTAAATCTATCCCAGGCATCTCTGCTGGTTCCTGCTTCTTCCAGGCAGCTGGCCTGACCTATCTTCTTTGTAGCTTTTCTCCTCTGAGAGTCTTCTTGGCAAAGCAGATATCTTCTCTCTGAGGATTCATACCCTCAGCCTTCATTGCTTCCTCTGGCAGGGAGGAGCCTGGTGAATCTAGTAAGTTTCAGGGACTTCCTGATACTATTTTGAGTTGTTTACCTTCCCACTTAGGGAGCTTCCTGAGGGATAGCATGTTCAAATCTAAGAGGACACTGTTACACAAAAGTATCTTAGAAAAGTTTTTAAAGTAATTGATTGCTTTCTTTCTTCAAAAATACTGAAGTGACCAGAGATAAATGTTTAGTTAGATTTCTGAAGGAAAGGTACTAAGCAAGACTGTTATTTATCACCTTTTAATTAAGTAAAACAGCCTTTCAAGTGAAGAGTTTAAGATTCTATTTGCAGCTGTTAAAAACTTGACTCAATAGTTAATTTTATTCTTGGACCTAAAACACATGAGTAATTAGACTTTAGGGTCAAAAGCTCTATTGAGGGAGCTGCAGCTGTGCTTGAGAAGGACAGGTCAGGCCATTTCAATCTCCCTGGAGCCTGGGAGATCACAGTGTCCTTTCACTGATCAATGCAGCACTTTAGAGCAGTGATTTCTGAACAAGGACAGTTCTGGTGGCCCCCACCATGGGGACACTAATAATATTCACTGTATATAGATGTCAAATGACAGGAAAACTCTCTTAACAAAGAGTTATACACAATGACAAATATCAGTATTGACAAGGTGAAGATGGCCTACCACAATGTAAAAAAGTATAAATCCTCTGATAAGATTATGGTTAGAATGATAGAAAAATGTAATTGAAGCCAAATCATTTAGAATCTCTAGTAGGGGAACATAGCATTTATATCATTTTTACTGATAGAGCGTCCTCCCAAGGCTAGTGAGACGGCTTCATTGCTAAAAGTCCAACCCAAGATGAAACAGGAGAAGGCACTTCTACAAGTTGCTCATTAATCTCCATTCGTGCCCCCAGTCCTGCATGTGTGTTCATCATACTTATAAGCTATGTATATACACAAGCATTTTACACACATGTTACACAAATACATACGATTTATAAATTGAAAGGAAAGAGCATCTTCCTTGTTCAATATTGTCATCTTTTGCAACCAAGCATGCCTGTTTAAGAGACACATTCAGAAGGGACAGATGAAAGATAGCATGGTACCAGATACTCTGAACTCTGTTTTTAAACATTTAATTAGTGTGTATGTATGCTGTGTGCACCAATCGCAGTGCCGAGGCACATGTTTAGAGGTCAGGGGATAAATTTACAGAAGTGTGATCTTTCCTTCTACGTGGGACACAATCATAAATCATCAAGCCTTCATCTTCTGCGACATCTCACTGGTACCAGGTTAGTTCATTCTAACCTCTTAATACACTGACAGATGTTGTTAAAGGGGACCCAGCATATGTTGTCAGGTGTTTTCTTGGTCTTGACTGGAGTAACTTTAAATGTGCGTATCCATAACTGATAAGGAAACTTCTTAAGATATATATTAGCTTCTTTTATTTATTCTTTGGAGAAGTATCTGTTCATATCTGTAGCCCATTTTTAAGTAGGCCATTTGTTTTCTCTGTTCTTTCTATATGCTGGATATTAATCCAGGAGGGTGTGTGTGTGTGTATGAGTGTGTGTGTGCATAA
This sequence comes from Ondatra zibethicus, assembly GCA_004026605.1. Taxonomy (NCBI): domain Eukaryota; kingdom Metazoa; phylum Chordata; class Mammalia; order Rodentia; family Cricetidae; genus Ondatra; species Ondatra zibethicus. The sequence continues at coordinate 2,689 of PVIU01021584.1, forward strand.
CAATAATAATTAAAGAAGAGATCATAAATTTAAAAGTGGGCAATTGGAAGGGGAAGAAGTAGGCATGAAAATGATGTGAGTACAGTGTACACATTGAAAATCCTCAATTTTTAATTAAATTCAAATAATAAAAACAAAAAATAGAGTAGATGTTCAGTGTAAATAGAATTAAGTCAGATGAAGTGTAGGAAATCTAAGGTTCTAGTCTAGGCTAATTCCTTATCTATTAACTGTATATACTAATGATATAGATCTCCTAGCATCATAAAATATTAAATGAATTAGCGTGAAAAATAGCAACTTCACAACAAGCATTAGATATTCTTATACACATGACATCTTATCACAGTAGGGACCAAAGCACAATGTGACAGTTTTGTGCATGCTTCAGCAGAACAGCAGGTGGGCTTTTCAGTGAAGATCTTCTTCACCGCTAAACAGGACCCATAAACAGAATGTGAAATTAACTTCAACATAAATGCATTATATAATGTGGGTATACACTGTGTTCTATAGCAGTGTGTTGATCACTATGCTCTATGTTAAGAAAATTATGAAAAGAAAAGAAACACATATTAATCCATCATGTATATCTCAAAGTAATAACCACAGAGAAAATGACTACATACAAAGTTTCAAAACAGGTTATTGTGTAGGTTGAAGTATTTCTTTAAAAAGTCTAGATATGCATTTATAATCTTTAGTGACACCTGGTGTGTGTGTGTGTGTGTGTGTGTGTGTGTGTGTGTGTGTGTGTATGTGTGTTTCTTTGATTCCTTTAGTTGAATTAAAATAAGATGACACCAGGGGAATGTGGCTATGGAATACTAAGAGGTTATACAACATTGGGTTCTACCACCATTTCTATTGCCTAGTGCTTTTATGATATGTATCTGTCTTGAATTATGAATTGTCACTTCAAAACTAAAATATCTAATTTCTGTACCATTCCACTAAGCAAGGAGGCACAAGGAGCCCCATTTTGGAAGACACTCAAAATTCCTTTGTTCATTTTTAAAATCACTGAATTTTGACTATTGATCACATTCATCTGCCTAAGCCCAGGAACCTTTGATTTCCTGTGGAAGGGGAGATTTTGCTGAGCTCAGATGTGTTTCATCAATCTTTAACTGAACTGTGGACATATTTGATAAATTGACATTCATTAGCCAGGAACCATGCAATTCAGAAATCATTTATATGTTACACACCCTCCCTTTGATCATCTCCCAAGATCAATTAGCCATTCTATTGGTTAGAATAGGCCTTCAAAACTTGCTCCTGCTTCATTCTAGACATTTTCGAGTCCAAAATGAAGTGAACGCAGAGAGTATATTATGATCAACCCTGTGCACAACAAATATATCTGGATATTATTTTATTTTGTTTGATGATTGTCATCACTTTATGCATAATTGCTAAGTATAGAAGAAAAAATCAACCAATAGGATAAGAATGTTAGGTTACCAAAATAAACAACGGTTGGCATGTAGATAATGAAGATTATTTGCATCTCAAGGTTACAAGTCTTTTATGTAGAGAGGAAATGACTTTTTCTTCTTTTATGTCCAGCTGAGCTGTGCCTCGCTAAGAGTCATTTCTCCTTGCTTATCTGAGACAGGAAGTTGGACACCTATCACGTCCCTCCATCTCCCTTCAATGAAGACAGATTGGTCTCATCAGCCTTTCCATTCTGAATTCTTCTCCTTTGACCTGTGTCTTTGCAGTTTTATCAGGATAGTATGTCTGTTGCAGGGGAGGGCTGGGTTCTGTCCTATCTATAGAAATGCTGGTGTGAGGTCAGAGTCACACTGTTTCGCCTAAGAACTTCTTTCTTTTCAACTATGTTTATCTGGGTGGAACAAAGCCATACATACATACAGCAACACTTTTCTCTTTGGGGATGTCATTCCACGCTTAGGAAGATTTCTCTTTGCTGCTTTATAATTCTACCTCCAATAATCTCTTTAAAATACTGGGATAAAAACCATTCCAAAAAAGAATCAGGGTAAAGAGTGGCTGTTACCTGGAGCATAAGGACTCAAGTGGGGACAGGACTTTGCTAATGCAAGTTGAGGACTGAAGGGAAGACTTTGAAAGGTGAACCTTAGAGAGACAAGCTGGCCATTGAAAACTAAATTGCCAACTTGCCTCCAGTGAACAAATGCACCTGCCATTCGCACTGCAGCCAATTTGCTGTTTCTACTTTTATCTCTCTCACACAGCATGCTGCAAACTCTCAAAGGTTTTCCTGAGCCTCTTTTTGTGATGCCCAAACCAGCAGGACTTGAAGCTAGAAGCTTCTGCACATGCATTTTATTCCTGCTCTTTCCCACACATGTTAAAATAAATTGGGACAATAATATTCATAAGGGGAGTAACGTTCTAAGGGACCATAGCTCTTCCTCCCAACCCCAGTGTCACTGGACATGAGCCAGCTTTTCAAGATGGTACAGGGCATCTCCATGAAATGCAGTCACTGGAGCCTAGTCACCAAAGTAGAGAACTGTCTGTACTATGAACACACGACAGAGGTGAGAGTTAATGCATTTAGGCCTAGTTGGCGAGAAGAAATGACAGCTTCTGTAAGAAGTAAGTCTCCCTTTAAAGAATGAAATATCAAAAGCCAGGTCTTAGCCCCTGTACATTTTTACCATATGCAAAAACATTTACTGATGAATGATCATCATGTGGCTGTTTTCATTATATAAACGGGGGGGGGGCATTGCTCTATAAAAGGAATCCTAAATGATGAATGTATATTTGCTTATATAAAAATTTCTAGTTTAATCCTTTCCAAAAGATTTAATTATCTCAGCACATAGCACTGTTGAGCTTTCACAATAGCTTATGATTCTCAGGCCCCAAAGAAGCTTCCACTTACAGACTTCTGATTCTCCATGCCTGGTGCTTCTCTGAAGACATGGCTATACATTTAAATATAGGTTCTTTCAAGTGCTACCAAGGAAGAAAGAAAGACCTTGGGACTGTAGCACATGTAGCTCTTTCTTCCCTCTCTCTTGAAAACCTTTAGTAAAAGCTGTACAAAGCATTCTAATGCTGCTGGAAGATTGGTATTTTAATTGTACAAAAGAAAAATTACTCGTTGTGGTATCCCAATCAGCTGTAGCCCTTGCCTAGGAGAAGGGAAGATCTCAGTCTTTAGTCTCATGAGAGAGAGAAAATGAGAGACGTTTGAGCAAAAGTTCTGTTCTGCGTTGCCCTCCCTTTTCATTTCTGACTTGCTTTGCTATCTCTAAGCTTAGCCAGTGAATAGCCTTCAATTAAAAATGGAAGTGTTTAAACAACTGCAGAATATATCTGAGAGGAGAACCAGGCTCAACTCATAGGACAGCAAATGAATTACAAATAGGAAAACAAAAATGTTACTCCCCAATGTACCATAAATACAATTTAGAAGCTTCAGGCTACTCTACAAAGGTGTCTGAAATTAAAGCTAATAAAAGTTGGTCACCTGCTCACTTGTTACCTCTCAGAAGTTTATTTACAAAGGTGATTCCTCTGACCTTCACTGATTCATTTTTTGCAGGTTTTACTTCCTCCATTTGTTCAGAAAAAAATATTAAAAATAATTTTATAGTTCTCATCCAGGAACATCATTACAAGGTAGTAACAATTTGGATAACGCTTCCTGGATAGGCATCATCTTAATGATTTCATATGACTGTCTTGTTTAACACTTCTAAAATCTAATGAAGTTAATTTTTGCATTCTGTATCTAAGAAAATCAAATCAATTCATTACCAAAGGACTTGTTTGGATTGGAACATGGGTTCTTGCGGTCATGATTAAAGAATTGAAAAATCACACACAAATGGCAAAGCAGCAAAAGTTTTATTTAAAGAGAAAGTGACGGGTATGCTGTGAGCAGCGTGCCACTTAAGCTAGAGTCATCCAAACAGTGGTTACTGCTTAGGGCTTCCTTTAGTGGGGTCCAAGAGAAGAGTTAGTTGCTAAAAGCCATAGTGTGTGTAACTTTCCAGTCTTTCCGACAGTCTTGGGTTATATAAGCATTGCTTTCCTGTGCATTCCCATGACACATCTGATTTTAATCATATGCACACACAATTATGCATAGGCATGAAATGGTAAATAAAAAAATCTCCCTAAAAGTTCACTGAGAGAACAGTTTGTCTTACTTCGCACAAACCCAGAAAGATTATTTCATTGCTGAAAGGGGAATTTACATGCAGCTCAATGCAGGTGAGGGTCCTAGGTGCCTAATTGTGAGGAGAGAGGTGTGTATATAGCCCAAACCATGTAGAGTCCCAGATTGCAAAACTATCTCTGTGCTTGTTACCTCAAAATGAAGATTAAATGCACAATAAAGTTGGAATCTAGGATTCAAGACAAGTTCTAAAGCCCTGTGTCTAGTCGCTAAATTATACACTATAAATACATATTTAAGGAGGTGATCTACTTGCTTCATGACTGTCAGAGTTAGTCCTTCACACAAAATATTTACCACACTCACAGTTTTTATGCTAGATCCTTCGTATGCTTATGAGCACATATCAGTGAAATAATCACAGAACCATGAGGGCCATGCTAGCTAATTTCTTAAGTTTTTTTCTCAATAGAATAAGCTTATGCCACTGGAGTATGACAATATCTTACCATTTTAGAATCTCTCTCCCTCCTCCTCCTCTCCTCCTCCCCCCCTCTCTCCTGTGTATGTGTATATATGTTTAGTCTCCAAGTCCCCAGACACTATTAAGACATATGCTAAGCCAAATATAACCACACAATCAATGGACATGCTCTATGAGCCCAACATAAAAATTACCAAAACACATATTCTTGATGACTTCTATTCTGAATGGAGAGGGACACAATTTCAAAGTGGTTTTAATTTGCATTTCCCTAATGGCTAAGGATACTGAACACTTTTGCAGAAATTTTTTGTCAATTTGGTTTCTTTCTTTTAAGAACCATCTGCTCTGTTCAAGTCAATGGCCCATTTTTTTGATCAAGTGATTTGGAGTAACAGTATTTAATACTCATGGATCTTTATCTTTTCTACAGATTATTCCCCTATATGACACATAGTGGGTGTCTTAATTAGGGCTACTATTGCTTGCCCAATGCATGACAACCAAAAAGCAAATTGAGAAGGCAAAAGTTTATTTCCTCCTTTTAGACACCTCTAGTTTGTGTGTCAAGTTGATATAAGAATAGCCAGCATACCTGACCTCCTGTCAACTTAACACATAAACACATCACTATTAAGCCATAACCTTTCCTTTCTTATTCATCCTAAGATCTCACACTAAAAACATAAATAATTTGACACAGTCATAATCTAAACCAAGCAAAACCCAACTCCAACAATATAAATAGCTCAATGTCCAATTATCTGGGATTCACTTATGATTTTGGGGGCTCCTCCAAGAAACTTGAGTGACTTCTCCAGCTCTATGCTCTGCAGTACACACAGATTGTTCTCCAGGCTCCAGCTGGTTCTGCTGCTGCTGTTTTTGGTGGACATCCCACGGTACTGGCATCTCCAAAACACTGGGGTCTTTTGCAGCAATTAGGCTGCACTTTCACCAATATTCTTTCATGGGCTCTCTTCATGGTGCCAAGCACCAACTTCTAGGTATGACCCCTTCGGTCCTGGACTGTCAACTGTCACTAAGGTTTCACCTTCACCAATGACTTCTCCTGGACCCTCAGAGTGCCAAGACTCGTTCCTCTCCATGACCCTTAAAGCCTTCAAAACCAGTAGCACCTGGGTGACGCTTACACTCCCAAGTTTGGCTGCCAGTGTGAGGTACAGCCTTGGTCACCCCTGGACCACACCTTTTATGTGCTGACTCTCAGGAAACACTTCCCAAAAGATTTCACCTCAACGAATCTGGTCTCTTCTTCGCTACTTCTAAAATCCTGAGCTCCTACCAGCCAGCATCAAGTGTCCCGTCAAAGCAAAGGTTTCACTTAAGTAGTTTCTGGTAACTTTTTAATCACAGCTGATTCTTCAGACCCTGCTAATGAGAATGATAATATCTTAGATCAAATAGCAAATGGCCCTGATAGTCTTTAAACTCCCCTCTGAACGTTTACAAGGCCTCCATCCTCTACACTGCCCTCAACATTCTTATCTTCCAAACTGCCACGGAACCTCACACTGAACTCTCAACACTCAGTGGCTTTTCTAGCCCAAATTCCCAAAGTCCGTCCACAGTTCTCCCCAAAACATGGCCAGGTCTGTCACAGCAATATGCCAATAGGTACAACCTTGTTTTAGTTAGGATTAATATTGTTGAGACAAAACACCATGACCAAAAGAAAATTGGGGAGGAAAGGGTTTATTTTGCTTAGACTTCCATATCACTGTTCATCAGAGGAAGTCAGGACAGAAACTCAAACAGGGCAAGATTCTGGAGGTGGGAGCCATGAAGGGTGCATCTTACTAGCCTCTTGCCTTGGCTTGCTGAGCCTGCTTTTTTACAGTACCCAAGACCACCGCCCAGGGATGGCATCACCTACCATGGGTTGAGCCCTCCCCCATTGATCGCTAATTGAGAAAATGCTTTGCAGCTGGATCTCATGGAGACATTTCTTCAAATGAGTCTCCTTCTCTGATGACTCCAGCTTGTACCAGGTTGACACACAAAACCAGCCAGTACACAGCCTTTGATTTCTAATTACACTGCACCATTGTAAGAGGTTTGTGAGACTCAGCAAAACAAATACTATGTAACTTTTTTCATGCATGTGCTCTCTCTCTCTCTCTGTGTTGTGTGCATGCGTGCACACATGTGTGTTGGTGATTGTGAGCTTTGTCAATCTGACACAACCTAGAACCACCTGGAAAGAAAGTATCAATGAGTGATTGTCAACATAGAGTTGATCTGTGGGCATGTCTATGGAGGGCTGTCTTAATTAAGTGCCCAGCCCACCTTAGGTGACACTATTTCTTGGGAAGAGGGCCAGAAATGTATAGGAGTGGAGAAATTATACTGGCACAAGCAAGCAAGCAATCAAGCAAGCAAATGAACAACTACACACCCCTTTCTCTCTGATCTTGACTATGAATGTGGTGTGACTGTTTGAAGGCCCTTCCTTATCTTTTCTGCGATGATAAACTGTAACCTGGAACTGTAGCTGAAATAAGCCCCTTTCCTCTTTAAATTGCCTTATTTGCTCATTTCAATGAGCTCTTCTTATACACTCAAGAACTTCTGCCTAGGGGATACTGCCATTCACTGTAAGCGGAATTTTACATTCTTACAGAAGGACTGAAAAAGAGAGCAATGGAATACAGGTGACATGGAACCAGTAGTGGAAACTGTTTGGAGGTTTAAAGGGAACCAGAAATGATGGGACAGCAATAGAGGTCAGGAGTCAGTTGCTTAGGACAATGGGGGAAAGTAAAGAAGAAAAGCAAAATACTTTGACACATGTATGTAAAAGTATGGTAATGAAGTCCACTACTTAGTGTGTCAACTTAGTAAACAGTTACAAAGGAAATATGTTTTCACACATAGATAATCATTATACCTTTTCTAAATGATTTATCCTAGAATCTAGAAAGTTCCCATATGCTATACATATTCTTTTAAATGACAAATACCCCGGAATTTGCAGTTTTCTAACAAAAAGCGGTTCTACCAAGTCAGAGGAATCACAGGTTCAGAATCTAGGTGTTCTGACGCTTGCGCTGGTAAATGGAGCTTTCCATAGATAGCTCTGTGTGCTTACATGGGTCAGCTCTTATTTTCTATTCAGAGACACACATTATCAGCTTGTCCCCCTACTATTTTCCAGAAAGTTTCCTCAGTTGCCCTTAAAAATAATTCCCATACATGAAATATGTTCCTTGGAACTTCCTTCATTTATTTGTTTTTATGAAGAAGTGATTATGTAATAAGGAGACCTGCAAAATGCCCCCACACTATGAGAAAGCTGAGGATATATGCAAACCACATTAGAAACATTGTTCTGGTAAAGTATAATTTTGTACTTTCAGAGACAAGATCTGTCCAGAGGTCCTGAGGCTTTGCGTTGATTATATAACATCCTTTCCTTAAATAATTCCTGAAGCTTTGTTCTCCTCTTCTAGTGGGGACACACAGAGAGAAATAAAATCCTGCAGGTATGGAAGATACCAAGGAAAGCCAAAAATATAATGTGGAACTCATTTTCCCCAGCTGCTGCACTGTTTCCCAACAAAGCTGCAGAGGAATTTGGATAGAGTGCTGGAGACCCAAATAAGCACACTTGGTACAATGTTCCCTCGAGCAATTTCTAGGAATATCCCATGCAGTTTCATAATCTTCATAGGTGCAAATATAGGTTGTGACTCGTTTGATGAGAAATGTTACCTTGCTAATTCAAACAGTATTATTTTATACTGTTTTATTTGGATTTTGCAGAGAACTTGTGTTTATTTCATGTATCCCACATACAATTATTAAACTCAAATGTGAGCATATCAAATTTCTAGGATAGTTGACTTACATGATCCAAAAATAGGTGCTTCAGAGGCCTTAAAAAGAAAGATAGATAGTTGGGACAGCTGTGTGGGCGGGAAACATGTGACAAACAGCAAATATCAAAGTGACATCCTGAATTAGGCCAAGACAGCAAGGTATCTTTGAATTGTGTCTCTAGTCCTCGGAGCAGAGGATAAAATACCCATGTCTTTTATAGATGATACTCAATATTGTCTGGGAATATATCAGAACATTAAAATATGGATAAACAGACTGGAAGGTGAATCTTATAGTCATTAATAACTTGCCAATCAAAACCTAAATGAATGAAAAGGGTTTTCATGCAAATGGTCGTTACCACAAAGCACCAGTCTCCAAATATTAAACAGATGTGCCTGTACATAAAAGTTGTACAGCTTGCTTTTTAATGATGTTTCTGTCAGAGCCATTGCTGGTGGCTGCCACTGCAGATCCTACTGAGTTTGCCTGGCGTGTGATGTTCAGGCCAGGTCAGCCAACTCTTGATGATACAACAACTGTGCCACCTGGAGCGCACATGCATCACAGTTGGATGGCAAGAGAGGACAGGGCTACAGGAACGTGAGCACTGTTTGCAGTAACTTCCTCACTTTCCCCAACCTTGTACTGGACAGAAACCAAGTTCATCACCCAAAACTCATTCCAAGGAATGAGGAAAATGTAGAAAAGCTCATGGATATTCCCTAGGTATAAGAGTCTTTCCCTCAGTCTCCAAGAACATAATCGATGACAAATTGAAAAGACCATTGTGAAGTGCCTTCACAGTTAGCAGCCCCTCATTAAACCCCCCAGGAAGCAGATGGATGAAAAGATGGAGTCCATAACTCACAAAGAACAAACAAGACCAATGTAAGAAATGTCCAAGCAGACAGCTAGCTTGGGAGCCAAGGATAAAATGTTAATGTGTTTATCTTTCCTTATGCATTGCCTTGGACAAAGTGAGGCATTTGAAACATTTTAATAGAGAACGTTAAATGAGAGAAGATAGAACTCCATTTGGAAAATCCCATGGGAATTGATGCATCTCTCTTTGCTCATCCCATTCTTTCTCTCACCTATTACCATGTCAGTGGAGCACATTAAAGTCTAGCACAAGTGAAACGCTCCTCTTGTCCCCATGAGGATCTGTGAACTAAGATATACTTTGAACTTCTTTAATAATCTGAATTAAAGAGATGATGTAAAGGTCTGAATGTGAGAACACTGGATTCAGTTGTCAGGAACAGTCATAAAACATGACATTTACACATGTGAATGTCTTGATCCCAGATAATGTCATCAGCAAAGCATATTCCTGTTTGGTTGACAATTTTTCTTCTTTACAGTGTTTTAAGACACTTTGAACAACATTTATAATAATTTACTTCGTAATTAGATTTACTGATTAGAATCTCATTCACTTAGATAGATGTTTTCCCTTAAATGGGTGGCACCAGCTGGCTCATAGCTGAAACCTGCTCTGACTCAGAAAGCTTTCAGAGGGGCCAGCACCGGGCAGAACATCATGGTGCACAACCCCATGTAAAGGTACAAAGGGGCTGACTGAGTATCACAATCTGTGACATTCCTTTGGTAAAACTCTATATACAATAATATGGTGGAGATTTTCTTAGAAACCTAAGCCTTGGCTACTCTGAGCACACATTTAATTTTCATGACAAGGAGAAAGGCTGCTATTATTTTCTGTCAGCCTCTAATCATTAGGGCAAACAGCTAAAAGTTTACTTTCAACTTGAACCACTTGGGGCATTTCACCATGAGGCGAAAGTGATGGCGGTATAATTAAGAGAAGAAAAGCATTAGCAAAAGGCTAGGAGAGCAAGGCAGTCACAAGTAGCCCTGACTCTGTTTCCAAATAATTTTACCTATGATGCTGAAGATTCGGTAAGTTGTTCGCTCTTTTATCACAAAGGCTGTGGGACAACTTACTATACTAGGAACTAATATATATATATATATTAGTTGCTGGTGTAACCAGTGTAAGGAAGCTTGAATCGTGGAAGTCAAGGACTCTCCGCAACCACATCTCTCACAGTCTGGTATTTTCCAGAAGAATGTAGCCTCCTTCCGAGGCCACTGTACAGGGAAATAGAATACCAGACAGATGGAACAGATTGCCCTTTCCCCATGGCTTGTAAAGAAAGAGACAGGGGCTGAAAATAAAGAATTTTCTGGACAGCCACCAGGCTTGGTTCTCAGTCCATCTGGAGCTGCTGGAATGGAGCAAAGCACAAGAGGCCTGTTGGTTGCTGCAGCGTGAGTCTCTTGTTCAGGCTGGTTTGTGAAGAAGCCGGTCTGCCAGGCACCTTTGGTCAGATGAAATGAGGAAGACACAGGCGCTGAGTATCTGACTTCCTAGGTTGCCTCTTCCTGGATCCCTGTTTTGGTTCTGACCCCTCTGCCTGTTACAGGACAGAAATGATGAACCGACTGGGGAAGTAGCCCCCCACCCCGCCCCGTCTCGGTCTTCAAACAGAAACCCCCCTTTCATGTTCTGCAGATTTCTAGTTGAGACCTATGGTTGAAAGGCGGATCCCTGGGGCAGTAGTAATACAGAGCTGAGGCGGAGCCTAGCAAGAGATACTCCTGCTCTATTCCAGAAGGTCTGCTGATTCAGATCTAACCCAGAGAGTCCTGCTTGCAGGGTTCCCCCACCCCTTATCTTTCCCACCGTCAAATCTTTTTCCGATACCGAGTCCAGAGTTCCAGTAGAAGTTAAGACCATCTCTCGCAGGAAGGGTCAGCGCACACATCATGTTGCATAAACACGGCACAGTGAGACGGATACAGAGGGTCATGCTGCCTCACAAATCATTTGCCAGAGTGCTCCGGCCCCACAGTGTATTACCCGGGGGCTGCTTTTTCTGAAAATTGATCAACTCTCCTAAACACAGGTGTTGTGCCTGTTTATGTGCGAGCCTGGGAGCCAGGTGGGCAAGATTTTGATAGGCAGTGTTTGTTTCCTAAGGACATGGTGCTTTGAATAAAACATCACGGCAGGGCGCAGGAGCACGAGACGAGGAATCTTTGACATTTTCTCCATAACATGCCTAGGGCTCTGAACAAACAGGTGGCACCCGAGGCCCCTCCATGTCTAACTTTACATTTAACTCAAGATTAATGAGAGATTCGCCCCACTTGAGATTCGTGTATTGAAGCAGAGATGGTGCGCTCCCTCTCAGACACTTCTATACCCTGCATTTGGGTTTCAAAAAGATGGTGGGGGAGGGGCAAGAGCTCCTACTTCATCCTATACAAACAGGGAAAGGAAGCTTGATGCAGGTGGCAAATAGGCTTCGGTAAGAAGATCCATTTCCCACTGGAGAATTGCTTAAGATTTTCTGGCTCTAGATATGAATATTATCAGTGTTATTTAGAAAAGTGCCTCAATCACAGAAAACCAAATTCTTTATTATATAATACTGGAACTGAAAACCAAACCCACATATGCTCTCCACAATTGCTGGCATTTCTACCTCTGTGCTCAACATAACTGCCCATATACCCAGGCTTTCTGATCGCTGGTGACTCTCTGGTTACTGTCTTGGCAGCTGTTTAGTTCAGTCCATAAGGCAGCATCTCACACAGCAGTGATAATGTGATTTGAAATATCAAGGCCCTCCAAAAGTCTACCCTGTAAGAGTCAGTGGTGCTCATTATCAAGTTAATAATTTGGCTCTTCGGTTTCGTGATATTGGTCCACAGAACCACCACCCTGCCGAGTCTCAGTTACCTTACCAATGAGTGAGCACAAAGGATTAGCAACACCAGAGCTGGGGTAGGGACCAAATATGGTAAAGATATTCCCTGATGTGTAAATTATATAATGTGATGTTACCTAGCACAGTGTTATTATGAATTATTGTTATTATTTTGCTATTTCTTGCCACTTTTCAGCTGCTTTATGTTTTCCTTCATTCTTGAACAGTCATTTGTCTCACTAAACAAAGACTCACAGGAGGGATTTTTAACTCAAATTTATCAAGTCCGGGTTCTCATTTTTGATGCTTTTTCTTCTTAACCCCAAACCCTTCCCAACCTTATTTACTTCTCTGGAATTCTTCAAACTATTTAGAATTACAGAAAGTGACTTCTTCCCCAAGCTATATTTAACCTTTGCAGCAACTACTTTGTTTTCTTCCACTAGAAATAGTTTTGGAAAAATTATAATTGTAATGAATTAATTTATGATGGTAGCCATTAATGTAGAAGAAAATAATGTGAATGTTCCATGTTCTGTAAAAAATGGCTTATGGCAAGCTTGGAACAGAAACAATGCAAAAAAAAAGCAATTCTAAAACCCCCTACTCATTCCATTCTCTCTCTAAATATTCACTCTCCTGGGCCCTTGAGCAGGGATAGGAATCAACTTTTATAACCATCATTGTATTCTACACATCTTTTAGTCCCCCTATTTCTATTACAGTCTAGCTTCTTCCTCCACAAACAAAAAAACACCATATGCCTTAATGTATTTGGGGCTAATAGCACGGGCGGGAAATTTTCAAGCTTAAGAAATTAATGCAAATACTATAATTACCTTCCGTGTTTTTAATTCCCAAGATAAATGAAATGAGATGACCAGTAAGTCACTTGAAAATGTGAGAGTAACAAGGGGGCATCTCTCACCTTTTCAACCACCACATGGCAGACCATAGTGTAGTAGAAACCAGAGACCTTGAACCAGACCAATGGCTCTTTGCAATGAACACTTGCAAGAAAACATATATGAACAAAATGGTTTACCGTGTGACTCACTGGTTCACACTGCAGCTTACATGGTGAGATTTTTTTTTATTTTTCTCTTCTTTCTCTTTTTCTTCTTTTCCCTTAAATTTTTGTTTAATGGGGGGAGTGCAAGGGTGGGGTCAGATACAAAGGGACAGAGAAATGAATGGGATCAAGACAAATGATGCAAAAGACACATAGATTAAATAAAAAGAAAGATAAAAATAAAAAAGAAAGATAATGTCAGAGTAACTTTTATGTATCCCTTGGTAACTCCCTGTTGGCACTTCTGTAGAGATAATACATGGGACTGCTCTGCAACATCTTTTTATAATTTAATTCCTCTTCACATTGACCATGCCTAGTACAACCCTTTTCCATTTTGTAGGTGTTCCATGTGACCTTGATTTGCATTGTCATTAAGCATAGTGGGCAAGACATTGTCTACGAACCCTTGTACTTCTACCTTCTGTACATTTACAGATTATTTCTCTTGGCCTTAAAATATTTTCTGCTTTTTATGTCAAGAACTTCCCATTCATAACAAACACTTGATGCCTAAAATACCCATAATAATAAGTCCTAGGTTTATTTTTTAACATTCATTTTTTCAAAAAACCAATAATGCAACATAGAAAAAATATTTTGGTTTTCCATGAAATAATTTGTAGCCTCTACATTTATGCCTTGGTTGAGAACTGAAATTTAAAGATGTACCTAGTAGGTAGGATGGATTGTAGTAGCTTCAAGGAATACAAACAGAATTTTTATCTACTCTAAGAGTTGTAGCTAACAGCTCCCTCAATAGAGCAAAGCATACCCTTCAGAATATAAGAACAGGGAAAGAAACACTTCTATTTTCTCTGATAAAGTCTTAGGGTGTAACTCACTTCCAGTGCTTGGAATGCACCCAGTTGCTATTTGTTACCTACCCGAGGTAACCTAATATTTTTGAGCCTCCCTCTGCTCCATACTCTTCTACCTGCCAAATAGAACCATCTGCTCTGGTTGGACATTATCAAAACCCTATTTTGTAAGTATGAGAAATTTAAAAGATATTTTGAGGCTATAAAGGGAAGAGAGCAGTTGCCTCCTTTCCATCAACATCTGGAAGCTTATCTAGATTAACAAAAACAAATACCAAACAGCTGGAATAAGAATCTGGGAATATGAGCAGCTGAAGACGCCTCTGAGTTGCTAAGGAAATGAAGTCTCAGTGAGCAGAGTCAGAGAAGCACCATTTGCACTTATTTAGCAAGGCAATGACCTGTCCATAGAACCAGCCACTTGAATCCCACAGAGAGTATATCTATTGCTGAAGCGGCAATAATGGACAGCCTCAGCTGGTCACAAATGCCCCTGCTGGCATCTGGAAACTTTGTCCTCTTAAAGCAGCCCACACATTTGGATTACAGAGTCACTCTGAACATTTAATAAAAATGGGAGGGCTATTATTCAATATGCCTTCTTTTTAGATAGACTTCAGGTAGACTTTTGGCGTTCAACTATCTATAGCACGTGCATTACCATAAGAAAGCATCCATCACTGAATGGTACAGGAGTAATGGGCTGCATAATATTTCTTTGTCCAGTGGCTACTGTCTTTGAGGCATTTAGGATTGTCTAACCCAAATTAACTGTCCTGTTTGATGGTAGATACTGTCTGTGTTTCTAAAGATCATTAAATCTGACAGCCTGTTGGGATAGTGCCAGGAACTCAGAGGACCACTCAAGAATGTGATAATGTAGGACTCAAAGGCTCCAAAGAGCAAGTCTTATGAGCATACAAACCTTTGGCCAGCACAGGAAAATGTCAGGCAAATCTTGGGGGATTGTACTAAGGGAGGCTTCAGGTACTAACTTCTAGGTAGAAACTTTCTTGTTGGATTAAAACAAGATGAGTGTTTTTATTCCTTTTTCTCTGTAATTGTATTGCTTTGGAAGGTAGCTATGGACAGCATAATAGAAACAATACAAACAAGCACACTTGCTTGAATCATTCAAAAATTTTCTTACTAAATTTTTATTTACTTATGGAGGGGTAGGGAGATGCATGTGTCCCACAATGATCCTATGATAGTCAGAGAAAAACTTATGAAAGACAATGTGGGTCCTAGGGATCCAACTCAGGTCTTAAGACGTGGAAGCAAGCACCTTTGCACATAGAGACTCTTTCTGGTCTTGAATATATCATTTTTATATGCAGGCTCACTCCAGGTTTTCTGACTTCCCAACATTCCCACAGACCTACATTGTTTTGTATCACATTTAACAATGTTTTGGCTTGTATAGACATTTTATATCTGCTGTTCCAAATGACATCATACCCCCCTCATTATGTCGCTTGGATCATTGTATGTTCAAAGAGCTATATTGATAGTTATAAAATGAACTTCTGCTTACCCTGGCACTCAAGGGACTTGTGGCTTCCAGACTTTCTCTATTCACTATGAAATATGTGCCTATTTGGAATTTTGTTCCTACAGAGCCCACTTCAGAGGCTGAAGTTTCTTGTTTAGTAGATGAACTCAGTGGGGATGAGGAGCAACAAGTGTGGAAAGAGATGATCCCTGCCAGTTGCTTTACTCTACTCCAAAAGCATAATGCCACAGAAACTCAAATCACAGCTTCAAAACAACTGGCAACATCTGTTATTTACAACAACCAATTAAAGAAGACCTATATTTTGCCGAGGCTATTACAAACATGTTAATTGTTTCAAAATTTCTTCTCAAGAACTTCACTTGGAAGCCCATGAGTTAATTGTTTCTAAACATCTTGGTGGAGCTTAGTTAGCTCATGGCTGCAAATGTTCACATCATAGTCATATTTTATTATAGGCATGAAACACAAAAACATTGACTAAAGGGCAGAACATGTTGGCATAGTTCTGCCCAGTATTACAGAAGAACTCAATACCTACCTTTAGTGTGATTTATTGCTGATGCCAGTATTAAACATTAATTTTATATGATAACAGCCACTTATGCTTTTTGGTAATATTAGAATCTAATATCAAATACCACATACAATAAAAAAATTCCAAAAGAATGTAAATAGAAGGCTACCAGCATGAAATGCAGGGAATATTTAGTCATGTAATCATAGGAAGGATTAAGCCAACACTGCTTTTATAGTTTGTTTTAGCATGTAATAAATAATAGATACATTTATAGAACTTCTTAAAGCTTATGGGTCTAGTTCATAGTCATTCTCTTATTTGACCATACTATCATTTCTGTAACATGGCCCAGTATCAAACTTGTCCATTACCCCAAATAGAAAGGAAACAAAGTCTCCAAGAGATTAAATAACACGATATCAATCTATTAATTGAGAATTCAAAAACAAACACGAGAGGCAGATTTGTCATGTTGGGAATGAGATCCAGAACACGGTGAGATGACAGCCCCCTGGTGCTCACTCGAATACACTGTGCTGGATTTTCCTATCCTGTCATCTGTCCTGGAAACTTCTACACCGTGTAACGAGACACACTTCTGTGGCATTTTCAGAAGGAAAATGTCAAGCTGGATGGAAGTTTGATGCTTCACAAGATGGCATTTATGTGTTACTTATATATTTGTATTCTATTGTTGACTTTAGGGATCATATTTGCTAAAGTTAAATGCTGCTCAAGAAACGTCCATATGCTTCTGGACCCAATTATTTTTTCATAGTTACATGTACCAATGATGCAGTTTACTTTACCTCTGTCTGTACCTAAGAAAACTTAGACATTAAGAAGCTGAGAATATGTTGTTTGTTGCTGCTTTTTGGGTTTTTGAGATAGGGGCTTGCTACTTCACCAAGCTGGCTCAGGATTCATGATGCTCTTGCCTCAGCTCCTGAGTCCTAGTAGGCATGTGTTTTACTACTCCACACCCCACAATAATATACCTTACCTTAACTGACTTAAGAGAAATTAATAAGGTCAGTTCCAGCAGGATTGGGATTTTGAGAGCTGGGGATATAACTCTATGGCAGAGCACTTGTCTAATACGTGCCAAGGTTCTGAATTCAGTCCTTAGCACTGATAAAGAGTTGGGTGTCATGATGTAGGCAGAAGGATCAGAAGTTCAAATTCATCTTCCTAGGCATGTACTGGATTTGAGGCCAGCTTGGGATACATGAGACCCTGTCTAAAAAAACAAAGCAAAAATTGTAACAACGAAAGCACAGTATTTTATATTTCATACAAGTAATAAAAACAAATTATTTGAGACTATGGAAATGGGCCAATTGACCAGTCCTATGCTGGGACTGATTGTTTTACCTTGGTTCATTGTCATATGTGGTGACCATAGGCACCACGCAGGGTGAGGGTGAGGGGGGTGGGAATTGAACCATTCACAGATACATTAGATGGTTTCACAGGCCTGCGGTTATTTTAAAGCAACATTTGCTGACAGACAAGAATCAGTGCTGATGGAAAGGCCACTGTTGAAACTTTCCCTTCATGACGACTCTTTATTTTGAAAGGTTAAGATTTTCTGGTTTAAGCAATGGAAACTGACTAGATAATTTGATGTAAGAAGAGGGTGATTAACGGGGAAAATACGGATGTTAACTCATCGACTCAAATAAAAGACAAAGTCCTTACCTTGGAAAGTAGAAGTGAATCATCTCTAGGGATCCAGAATTGCAGGAACTATTGAAAACTAGCATACTTACTGTGGTGGACCTTTTGCAGTGTGTCTTAACTGTTTCTGCGAATAACTGCAACATTTAGAAGCATGATAGGAGAGTTGTCCTTTATTTCTCATGAATGTGCCATTCAGCTCATCTAGGCTGGATTCTACTATGAGGCTTGTCTCGGTTAGGGCTTCTATTGCTGTGAAAGATGCCACGACCATGGCAACTCTTGATAAAGAAAACATTTAATTGGGGCTGGCTTACAGTTTCAGAGGCTTGTTAGAAGCATGGCAGTGTGCAGGCAGACATGATGCTGCAGAAGGAGCTGAGAGTTCTACGTCTGAATCATTAGGCAGCAGAAAGAGAGAGTAAGCCACTGGGCCTGACTTGAGCTCAGAGACCTGAAAGCCCTCTCCTGCAGACCTGTTTCTTCCAACAAAGCCACACCTACTCCAACAAGGCTACATTTCCAATAATGTCACTCCCTATGAATCTGGGCACCATTTTCATTCAAGCTACCACAAGACTCCTTGCCTTACCAAATTTAGTGGATAAAATAAAATAGAGGACAATCCATTAAATTGAAGTAAACAAGATATATATTTAGTATAATTATGTCTCACACAGTATTTGAAGTGCAATTATATTTTAAGGGGTATTTATTTCTTAGCTGAAAAGCATGTTTAATTAGTACCCCTGCCCCTTTTTTGCAGTTCTTTCAGCTGTCCCTCTTTCTCTTGGTATCCAAGAGGCTAAGCTGAGCATTTTCTAAGGCAGCAGCATAGCTAGAAGTGCAAGTGAGTCTAGGTTTGCTTGCAACTCTTACAGCTCTGCTTATGAGCTAGATGTTGCTATCCTATGGGCAAAAGCAATGAGACGGTCCAGAGATGGAGAAATGTGTGTTACCTACTATAGGAAGACAAGGACATGAAAAAGACATGGAAACAGAGAGGAACAGATTAAAAGTAGCAGATTATTAATAGTTTGAACCAGTTATATTCTTTCTGGATTCATTTCTAATAAGAACCATGTTTCAAGGCAGACAAATCTGAATGTCTCTGAAGCCTTGCATCCACTGCTCAACCAAGGGAAAATGGGTCAATTGACTGAAATTTCTAAGTCAACAACAGCTCGTGTAAGCCATGGTCTCCCCAGAGAAAAGCGAATGTGTCTTACAGAAGAAAGGGGTTCTGGATACTCTTCCAATCTTGCACATGATAAGCAGATGTCTAGTTCTGGGCTATTCTCCAGCCTTCTTCTTGTTTTAAGACAGGGTTTTGCTAAGCTTTCCAGGGTGTCTTTGAACTCTAAAGACAAAGTAGCCCTTGGTCGTCCTGCCTTAGATTACCAAGTGGCTGGGTTCCCAAACCTCAGCACCAGGTCCATCTCAGACATTAAAAAATAAATAAAACATAAAAAAGGAAATGGAATGAGTTTCTTAACTGCACAAATTATGTCAGCTCTGGACCCACAGAAGTTGACAATGAAGGTAGGGAAAATGCAGAAGATGAGTTTCAGAAAAAACTGGTGTCAGACACAGACTGATTATCTGATAATCTTGTTAGATGCTGGTTCATTGCACAGCCAAAGGAACACATGCATGCAAGCTTACCTAAATATTAGCATTATTTAAAACAAATTATCTTTGTAATGAATTGTAAAAATTCACATTGCTTTAACACAGCTTTTAAGTATCAATCAATCAATCTATCTATCTATCTATCATCTATTCATCTATCCATCTATACATTTCAGTAAAAGAATGTCACTAGCAAAAATAATTCTTATTTCTAAATTATCTCATAATTATGAAGTATATTAAGGGATCTTATAATTATGAGACACATAAAAGATTAATGGCATGTTTTAAAATGTTTTAATAAAATTACTTGCTATGGTGAGTAAGGTTTATACTTAACATGTTTCCCAGAAAGACTAATCTAGCTAATTTAACTGCATTTTGTGAGAGAATTCTGAAAGCCAAGATGGTTTTGCATTTTGCATCATTTACCTAATGGTATTGAGGGAATTAGCTAAAATTTAAGGGATGGGGAAATTTTTGTTATTCTCAGATCATTTTCTAGATGTTTTAAGTATTTCACAATAAAAATAAATAATTGAAAAATTTCTGAGAAATATTTCATTGCTCTTACTTTTGGAAAAGGATTGTACACGTGCACACACACACAAAATAGAAAAGACAATAAAAGAAAAATGTATATATATAAAGTTGAGGAACATTAAACTTCTACAAAAAAAATGGCAAGCAAAATTAAGAATCAGAGAATAAATTGGGGTAAATCGCACCAAGACACCAAAAGGTCAGTACTTTTAAGCCTAAGTAGCTCCCATTAGTCACTAAGAAAACAAAGTGATGCAAACAAATTTGGGATATCACTAAAACTGAATTTTGTTGAAAACATTAAACAAATGGATGAAGGAGTTGCGTGCTGGAAAAGATAATAAATCTCACTAATATCCGATGAAGATGACTGCTATCTGATGGCCCCCAAAGCAAGCAAACCATTCAGACTGCTAGAATGACTCAAGAGTTGAGCATAAATCAATGTTCCAGTGACTTTGAAAATTAATTTATGTTTGCTAGTTTATCATGTTAAACTGTACTTCCTAGGTATTCATACCTACTGAGGATTAAAAAGTACAAAAACACAATGTTTCTTCACTCTTATAAACATAAATGTGACCTAGAGGAAGAATCATTTTAGAAAATCCACAAAATGTTATTATTGGTTTGTTTTCAGTGGTTATGTGATTTTTAAAAACCTATTCCATCTTCTGTGTCCACATATGTGAAGCAGCAATAATAATGACATGTGTTTTACTTTCCAGAATTTTTATAAAGATTTTAGGAGGAAATATAATGCATTAAGCCTCAGAATTGCCACCTTGATGTTACTGGTTATATTCTAAATTTAAATTTCATTGTTGATGCAGAAATCTAGGAATAAACAAGTACACTATCTGATTAGAAAAGTCATCATGTGTCGTCCCCCTCAGGTAGAGATTCTTATACAGATATGATTCTTCCCAGGAAAAGAACAAAAAAAAAAAAACAGGAAAAAAATGCACAGAGGAAGTGAGACTCAGAAAATCTGTAACTGAGGAAATCAGACACCAAGTTCTTCTTCTTTCTATGTTCAGAAAATACACACTGATATGCCATCATGAATTGATTGGTTTTATTCATGAAGAGTCAAAGATGTCAGCCAAGCATGGGGTACACACTGTAAACCCAGCACTGGGAGCATTAGAGAAAAGACATGGCGAGATCCATTTCAACAAGCAAAACAACCATCCTAAATATGAAAACCAACAGCCAAAAAAAGTTAATGGCGAAATAGATGACAGAGAAGTGGTTAGAGAAATACTGCTGAAAGCCACATTTTTATGAGCAAAATAGATGCTTGGTTTTTTTTTTTTGTGTGTGTGTGTGGAGGGGTTGTCAGTGAGATGTGTTTAAGTCTGAAGAATAGGTACAAAACTGAAGTTCTTGCTTCTGTTTTTCCAAACACTGGTTGAGCACCTCCTATATTTCAAGCACCAGGATTCAGTGGTTAAGAAAA
Source organism: Ondatra zibethicus (assembly GCA_004026605.1). Lineage (NCBI taxonomy): Eukaryota > Metazoa > Chordata > Mammalia > Rodentia > Cricetidae > Ondatra > Ondatra zibethicus. The sequence continues at coordinate 24,134 of PVIU01021584.1, forward strand.
CCTGTCACCTGTCTCTTAAAATTGAATAAAGTTACCAGCAAAGTCATCTAAATGTTGTGACTCAGTGGTCTGTTGGAGAAGCAATGTTGTGACTCTGAGTTTGTGACAGTATAAGAGCTGGCCCTTTACCCAACAGAACGTTACAGACTAGGGAGGGATCAATGGAGGTGGAGGATGACCTCAAAATCTTCCAGAATAAAAGTCAGAAGAAAGGCTCACCAGAAGAAAACAAAGCAGGAGATGGAATACCTTTACAAAAACCTCAAACAAGATCACTCTGTGCAGAAATACAAGATGATGGTGTGTGGGTATAAAGGATAAATATTCCAGGACCCACAAGTTGTTTCCTTGGACTTCTACTTTGGAAGATGCAGTGCAAAAGAAGAAGAAAATGTAGCTGTAGAGATTAGCAATAAGCAATCAGAATGATCTCTGAAACACAGTAAGATACTGGGATCTAATCTTGAAAGCAATATTAATCAAGGGGTATTATACTCACTTATAACTTACAGAATTTTTGCTGTAGTGTGGAATGTGTATGATAGTGAGCATGGGGAGAAGAAGAGTAGAGGCATAGAGCCAGACTTAATTCATTCCCAATAATTCAAGGCCGCCTTTTATCCCCCCCTCCGCAACAAAGAATGGAAAATGTTGAAGAAGAAGAAAATAAATGTTGATGTCTGAAACAAGGCAAAGTGGAGTAAGGAGAGGGAGTGCTGAAAAAATTATAGAGATATTTAAAATATGGAGTCAAGTCTATATGGGGATAATGAAAGAAAAGGAGTGTCAAAAGAGATGGATTGAGGTGGCTTTTGTTGTTCTTTTGTTTGCTTGTTTGGTTTGGTTTGTGGGGAGGGTCTAGTTATCTATCTTATGCTACTATTACTGCCCAGACAAAAAAGTCAAAGCCATTTTTTTGCATAATGACAACATTAACTAAGAAAATAATAAAACATAAGTATTTCATGAGAAAGTAAATGGAACTATAACATATCTGTGGGGCATGCAATGGGGATATAGATAGTCAGTCAGAAATGTGGGTATAAAAAGATTAGGAGACTTCTGGGCTGAAGATAATGATATAAAGTAAAGTCGTCAATGATATGACTTTAGCTTCTGAAGCTACAACTGAATAAGAAAACTCAAAAGGGCAAACTGACAAAAAAAAACCCAGCTAAACCCTTAAATACGTTTTTTTAAGAAACAAGATACGATGAGCACCAACATTAACATGACCAAAATTGTGGGAGGAAAGTCAGTTCAGTTTGGTGTCCTGGAAACCAAAGATAGAAAGTTCTGGAAGAAAGAAGCTAACAACAACAAATTAGGTATTTCAAGGGAAAAGGAGCATTACAACAAAAATTGCCAGCAGACCTCAAAAGAAACAACGTGGGCTTTGAAAAGCTTCCCTGGAGAGGTTTGTCTGATGCAAGAATGAACATCATGTTTACGGTTGTTGCGGTAACGGGGTGGGGCTGATGATGCAGCATCAAATACTTTCCTGAAGATATTTTAGATACTAAGCTTGAAAGTTAGTAAGAATAATTTATTTGGAGAATAAAATCTTATGTAACATGTACATTCTTTTGGGAACGCACTGATATAAAATAGGAAAATCAATGATGAGGCTCACAGGAAGTGACCTAAATTCAAGTAGAGTGCAAAAATACAATGTGATCCATTTCTCACTGTTCAGTACAAATGTTGAGGCATCCTAATCCCTTGGCATCCCAGACCTGAGTTGACTCATCTTAATGATAAGAGTCAGTATGGTTTGATAAAAAGGACATTATTGCAATTACTCTTTTGCTTTACTTATCTTTGCCCAAGAGACTTAAACAGCATGACAAGTGAGTGCAAAGTTCTTAATAGAGCTTCACATATATATGTATATGAGTTAAAAAGTAATTTTATTATGAGTAATATTATCTGGCAGTAGCACTCTTAATGATGGACTTTCTGTTTCTTTAAGTTTGTATGCTTTCATATAACAGATTGGATCCCCGCATTTGGTTGAACAACATTTACATACATGTTGTAATTCAGATGTAACTAGAACTAAGCTTAGTTGGGATCTGTTAACTGCTCCAGAGCTTCCTGATACACGCTTGGGATAGCAGAGGAGGTGCTTAGAGAAGTTACATTGTGCTCATTTATATAATATCATTGATTTTTTTTTAAATCTTATTTGGGGGCATTCAGAACACTGGCTTCCTTAGATGAAAATTAAAGACAATGCACATTAAACAAAAGAAAAATAAAGCATTTGGGAACTCTGAGATGAAAACCCTGCTCTAATTTTTGATGTAAACTCTGAATTCTGAGCCCAGCCATTATTCTTCTTTGCTCCTCATGATCTTCTTTATAAATATGTATGACCTTCCATGTTCTTATCCTAAATGTCTGGGAGAACGTATCTCAAGTCACTGTGTGAATCCAGGAAAAATACCCCTTAACCTCAGTAGCTAACGGAGGACTAGAAAGTCAAGAGAGACTGCTGAAGAGGGGAAATCATCTGTAGTCTGCCGCCAGGGGGTTTGATTCCAAGCCAGCACTTTCCCTCCAGCAGTCCTCTAACATGTCATTGTCAGAAGCACACTAAGGTCATGAAGGCCCTCCATCAGCTTCCTTCTCCTGACACTCAGAGATGCTCAGGTGTTGCTTCCCTAAGTACCATCCATGTCTCCTCAAAGCGGTCAGGTAGTTGTTTCTTTAAGCAGAAAATGTCCCTGCTGGGCAGGAACACCAGTAACTGTGTCTGTAATGGGTAGAACAAGTGACAAAGAACAAGACTCTTTCATTATTGAGCTCCTTCATGTTTTCTTGTCCTTCTCCCTCAGAAATATACTTTTACGGCTACCAAAGAGGCAGCTGCGTTTTTAAAAAAAAAAAGAAGAAGAAAAAGGGAGAGTCACAGTCACCCCTCAACCTGGCTACTTGTAATCAGTGTGTAGCCTCGGTGATGAAATCTGTGAGTAATTCACTTGCCACACTCCCCAATGAAGCCGACCAGAGTGGGATCTAATGTTGCCACCCTGAACACTAATGAAGGAAGCCAGGAAGCAGTACTGCTTGCTCTTGGGGACTCATTTTTCACATCACCAAAAGTAATTTCTGTCATTTTCCACCATCTGGTTGACTGGATTGTGAAGATGAAATTCTGTTCAAGTGTTTAAGAGTGGACCCTGCTGGGACTCAAATGCCTTTTCTGGTTTCACTTATTCTCATCTCTGCCTCGGTTTCTTATCTATAGATAATGTCTCCATAGAATGCCCTGCCTTATATGAAGTGATTGAAATGATATTTCTTAAGCATCTTATGCATCATAGTATATATAATGCGTGTTTAATTAAAGTTAGCTTATTATTCAATTGGTACTAGTATTATTAAGGGCAGTATTAAGAATAATGCTATAGTATATTTATAATGTCTATTTACTTAACACAGTATCCATTAATTCAATTTATATAATCTAACCTATTATGTATATTTAACATATAGCATATGCAGAAAATAATATGTAGAAACTTCCTATTTCATTGATTATTTTATGAATTTTATATGTGGATACCACATCTTACTAAGACAAAGCTATAACCGAACAATAAATATTGATTATTCTTTCCTTTGCATTTGGAGGCTGTATTATATTCTTTGTTACATATAATATGAAAAATTCAAGTGATGGTTGTATGAAAATTTATTGTAAAAATGTTCAGAATGTGATTACCTTCTAATATTTGGGTAAGGCTTGTCCTTACCAGAAAAGAGCTAGCGCGTTTTCATTATACATATCTTAGGTACTTTCTACAGCATTCATGTGGCCAGAGTGGGAGGTATTTTCACCTTATAGATGTTTCAGGAACACTGGAGAGATTTGGAGAGGAAATAGCTGGTGTGGGAATTAAAAGTATCCTGGCTACATGGTGTGAAATTTCAAATTTAGTAATAAAGTCTGAAATGTATCAACTTCACTTTTATAGATCACAGCTACAAGTTTGCTCTTCCTGCCATGACTATATCTCCCATTTCCTTCTGTCTACAGTTCCACCAAAGATCTCCAACATCTCCTCGGATGTCACTGTGAATGAGGGCAGCAATGTAACCCTGGTCTGCATGGCCAATGGACGCCCTGAACCTGTTATCACCTGGAGACACCTTACACCAACCGGTAAGCAACTGGCTAGATTCTAAGATACCACTTAATATCTAAGATTCTATTGCATCAAAAGGGCAAACATGCATCTTTTTTATTAAAACTCAGAGAGCTGCAGCATAGATATTATTCAGGGGTCCAATAATTTTTGCTAATGTGTTAATCTCTTTAAGTAACTTAGTAATATTTATATTTATATGTATCACCTTTGTATCATCTACCTAATCGATGTATAAATATTGATACATAAATTTGTTACTCAAAATAGATTAACTTTCAAGGGAACAACTATAACAATGTTAAATAATACAGATACACATATTATATCAAAGAAAAAGAGGCTATCAACTTGAGGTCAGGAGGTGATGGGAGGGGATGAAGGGATAAATAGAAGGAGGGACAGTGATAAAATTATATTTCAACTAAAACATATTTAAATAGATCTGTAAAAAAAGCATATATTTAAATGTATAGTATTTTAGTGGTTCAGTGTCTTTGATAAATGCTTTGTAGATATTATTTTATATTACTCTCTAAAGTCATTTCAATCATAGTTTCCTCCTTCATAAAGAAGTTAAAAACAAAAATTACCCTGATTTCCTAAAGACCTGGACTTGGCACCTACCTCTGTGATGGTTGCCAGGCATGAAACAGGCATTGGGAATACTGAGTCCAGCTAATGACACCAATTCAGTTAAATTCATAACATGAGTTGGCAAGCATGTCTTCTGTACCCTTCCCCTTTATACCACCCTCATCTTAAGTATGTACCAAGGCTATTGTAGTTTGTGAACATATTTAAGCATTTTGCCAGATGATTCTGGATTAATCTGCATTCTCCCCTCCTATTCAAATTATGTTTTCTTATATGCAAAATTATATCTTTGCCATCTATATATAATAGTACTTGCTATTTGATTATGCCAAAAAGAAGGTCTACCAAGTCAATTATGAATCAATTATAGATAGATATTTCTTAGAAAATCACTTATGTTAGTAAAGAATCTCAGCCTTTAACTTGCTTATGGCTGATAGTTTCTTATAATTTCTCTATAAAAGTGTTTGTATGGTTAATTTCCAAAGTTACTTGTTTTGGAATGAATACCAATAAAAAAAATGTAAGATTAGCTATACAATGATACCTATCCTAAGACCAGAGTAATATCTAATTTTTTTTCTTTTTTTGTGGTAAGATAATTAGGGACCTCCATTTAGCATCATAGTCCAAATTTATTTCCAGTGAAAGTTTAGATCAACTTTGTAAAATATTCTTCTATTTAGGCAAATATTTTTTATTAGAGATCTCTATTCTCTTAAGAAAATGTTACTCAAAACCCATGTTTATTTATGTATGCATCCCATCATTTAATAATATTATAAATGGCATCACACAAGGTACTTATTTAGAAAAATCAATATCAAACCCATTTAATTACAGACTCATTTGGTACCTCACGTGGCAAGAACACGTAGACGGTCATTGGAAGCATGGCCTGTTAGGTATCATACATCTTTGTCTAGAAATAGGTTATTTCTTCAGAGTACTTTTTTCCTGGGAGCCTCACATTAGACCCAAACCTACTCTACCTACCTGATTCCAAGGATAGTATTGCTGTTTTTGCCTATTAATATATTAATATATTGTCTTGTATTTAAATATTTTGAGAAAGGCAACATCTAAAACCATTGTATTTACTATAATGTTATTGACACTGTATTTAAATCTTTCCATAATTTTACTTTAAAAAGCTTCTTTCAGGAACTTCCCTCTTTATTTTCAATAAAATATTTTTTCTACTTGTCTTTCTACTTGTCTTTTCCAAAGCAATGATTTGTTTCTTGCAAATAAACCCAGAGATCTTATAAAATTATCATGATCCTTCATTGTATTGACTGTTGGTAAACTTACTGCACAATTTATGGCCAATCTGTTCAGAACATAAATTATTATATATAAATTACAGATAAATAAATTGATTTTAAACAATCCAATTAGGTGTTTATGGCCTTAAGTTCATACACAATCCACACTCCTGTTTTCATACCATTATTTTAATTTGTCTCACATATTTAATTAAATTTAAATTTATACAAATATTTTATTAATATTTTAATGTCCTTCAAGTTAAAGGTAGCAGATTACAAAATGAAAAATGTAGGATTTAAAAAAGGACTTTGTATTCCTGATGTGATCAATAAGGAGCCATATTAGTTGAAAGAATTTCTTTTGGTGCAGTTTTGAGCAGTAAATAGGACTTTCAGGGGAAAATAAAATTATTCCCTAGAGCCTCCAAATACTCCATTTTAGTTTTCAAATTTAGAAAAATTCTGGGACAGAACCAAATATTTATGATCTTTGCTAGTTTGTTAGCATTCTCAGGTCTATTTGGTTAAACCAAGTAAACTTCTGCGTGATTATAAACATGTCTTGAACTCTGAATAGCATGGTTTCTGTGGTGATTCAAATAAAACAAAGAACAGAGGACCAGTGACATCTTACATAGTAAATAAATACAATATTTTCATGTGTGCCCAGAACACTAGAGACTTCAAAAGCAACTACAAAAATTTTGATGAACTCACAATGGATTCTCAATCCTCAATTCCAGGGGTCAGCACATTATAACCTGTGGGCCAAATTCTATCTGCCCCAATCATATAATCACTGCCTGTAAGCCATAGTTCTTAAAAAACTTTCTGAATGGACACAAATAATCAAAAGAATTCTGAATTTTAAATACAGAACAAATATTTAAACTTCAAAGTTGAGTACAGATACATCAAGTTTTGTTAGAGACACAGCCCTGCTGAATTATTTGCATTTGATCCATGATTGCCTTTGATCTAAAATCACATACTTTGGTAACGGCAACAAAAGTACTTAGTTCACAAAGCTTGAAATATGTTAATTTTTCCTCTTAG
>PVIU01021585.1:0-31236 GCA_004026605.1 Ondatra zibethicus
GTCTGGGCTACAGAACAAGGAGAGGGAGAGGAAGGAGGGGCATGAGAGAGTGGGGTGATGTAATAGGGAGTTTAGAAATCAAGCTTCAGATGACTTCACTCTGGGAAGAAACCTGAAGCAGAGCCATACAGCCAGGCTGAACCTGCATTCGCTAGTCACAGTGAGAAAAAGCAACAACTGGTCCTTTTGTGCCGCTAAATGCTAAGGCAATCTGTTACACAACAATAGGCAACCAACTCGCAGGTAATCCAGAAAACAAATGAAAGAAATCCAAGATAAAACCAGAGCACAGTCATACAGTCCTCTTAGAGAGCACATAGTCTAGCTATGAGCCTGACATCTCCCCCAAAAGCACAACTGATATAGCTTACCTATTTTTATAGTAGGCAAAAGTTGCATTATTTTACTTCAAAATGAATATGCATTTCATTATATTCACAAACTACAGTTCCAGACTAAAGTGCTAAAAAATCATACACAATGTTAAGCAAAAGGAAAAATCAAGTAATTATTAAATCTAAGAAGAAAATGTGTTCAAGAAAGTAAACAGTATCTGCCCAGATCAAGTGTGAAAAATATTTATATCATCATAGGAACAAAAACACTAAACACTGATTTGCCCTCAGAATTCTCATATTCCTGCTGCAAATGCTAGGAAATAAAGATATATGGTAGAAAATATGGAAAAGTATGTAATTAAAAATAATTTCTTATTTTTTCTTTTCTCTTTTTCATGTTTATATGGTGTGTGTGTGTGTGTGTGTGTGTGCGTGTGTGTGTAAAGATGCACTCATCATTTGTGGGGGTGCAGAGGCCAGAAGTGGATGTCGGGATGTCTTCCTTCCTCATTCTCCACCTTGTTTTTGAGACAGGGTCTCCCACTGACCTTTCAGCTCACTGTCTCCACTAGACTAGCTGGCCATAGAACCCCAAGAATACACGTGTCTCCACACTTCAAGCTCTAGAAATAGAGGCATAAACTATCACACCCAGTTATTACGTGGATTCTAGAGAACCGAACTCAGGTCTCAATAAAATGGAGGCAAAAACAAAGACACTTCACATACTGAGCCATCCCTTCAGCCTGAAATGTATCACTGAGTTAGTAAGTCAACAGGTAATGTCTTTTTTACGTGTAAGTAGGTTGTTGAGGAATGTAAAGTTAACATCAGCTGATGGGAGTCAGAATCAGCACATACACCTTGAGAAGCACCTGTGAACGTCTTTCCACAACAGTTTAGCTGAGCAGAGAAGACCCACGGCAGGGGTGCAGGACTGGATGAAAAGAAGAAGGCACGCTATGCATTTCTTTCCACTTCCTGAATGTGACGCCCTATAATGTCTGCTTCCGCAGAGAGCTCCGGCCGCCACACCTCCCCCACCTGACAGACTACCCCCTCAAGCTGTAAGGCAACGGGAGCTCTTCCTCCTCTGAGTCGCTTCTTCTTGGGTCTTTGGTCACAGTCACGAGAAAAGTAGCTAACATACCTGGGAAATGCTATCCCAAACCTTTTAGATAACATTTCAATCAAAGTCAGCGCAGGGCTTGGGAAAGAGTGTTCGGCTCTGCTCCACCTGGAAGCACACTTGGCTCTAATGGGCAGGAGGAACTTTGTACCTTTGCTGTACGGTCTGTGGTCTGTGGGTCTTCTGGCTCCTGTACTCTGCCTCCGCCTCCAGCACATTCTAGATCCCTGAGGAGCCTTTATTCACTGTGCTGATTTGCAAGCTTACTGTCGGCTGCTGGAAATAGCAGAAAATCATGAAGGTTTGTCACCAAAGGGCACAGAGCACAGACACAGCCTTCACCTCCAGGGGTCTCTACTCTCACTGAGGCTGAAGTCCAAAGAGTGGTAGGGATGGAAAAGTGTCAGTTATGATGTGGCTCACCTACCCAGGGGTGTCCTTCGGCTCTCGGTGTCTTTTTGTAGCCAGCACAGATGGGTGCTTGGGCACCTCAGGACAGTAACTGAGATAAGTAACCATTTCCTACAGGGATCCAGTGTGTTTTCAAAGCCAAAGAACCACCGCTATCTGGACATCACACTGAACATCTCTACAAGACTTGAGTTTCATGCTTCAACAGTCAAGCCGGTACCCCCAAGGCTGCCTGTCAGAACACAGATAGCTAAGGGAAAGACAAGCGACTTTAGATCAAAGGCTAAAGACATGTCACTTCCTCCTCTCTTTGAAACTGTCCCCAGACCCAAGACAGAAGTTTGACTCTTTCATATCTAAAGCCAATTAATCAAATTGAGTTGGCTGAGTTTGAAAGTTGGCAGACAGGTGACATTTTCAAGGATCCTGCCCAAGAACTCCCCATTGCGTTGATACCAGCTACTGAAGAGGGCAACGCAGCAACCCTGGGGTGTGACAAGTCTTTCCGACTGAGAGAAAGAAAGCCCATTTTAAAGCAATTTCACATCGTGTGGGTCATGATGACTTTGAGAACTGATTTCTTTTCTTATTTTTCCTCTCTCTTTTCTTTGACAGGGACCTTAGGTTACTTTCTTCCCTCATCTGAAGGTCTACTGGGGTGATAGTAAAACCCTCAACCTAAGCTAGCATGAGTCTAACGTCTCTATTTCCAACATGAATGATTAGCAATTATGCCCGGGGATAATGTAGCAAACAGGAAAGCAGCGAACAGAATACACAGGACTTCAGCCTTATCCACGCCAAAGAACGTTCTGTTTCAATGGCATCATCTCTGTTGAAGATGATTATGTATAAGAGAATGATCAAAGTAAAACCAAATTAAAAACATACAAACACACACACACAAAGTTAAAGTTCATCTTGCTTGCGTATTGCTGTAACAGGGTCTCTGGGATAGTTAAGCTCACTGTCAGCTTTATGGGATCTAGAATCACCACAGAAAGGAGACCAGGCTTGTACACTAGTGATTATCTAGACAGGTCAGTGGAGACAGGAAGTGCACCCCGAAATGTGGGAGGCGGAGACAGGAAGTGCAACCCGAAATGTGGGAGGCGGAGACAGGAAGTGCAACCCGAAATGTGGGAGGCGCTTTCCCACCGGATTGGGTCCTGAGTTGAATACAAAGGAGAAAACAGCAAGCTGAGCACCAACAACCACCATTCTCCTCTGCTTCCTTACTGCAGATGTAACCAGCCATTCCCGCCACTGTGACTTCCCCACCACGACAGACTGTGTCACCTTGAACTATAAACCAAAATAAACTCTGTTTTCCTCAAGTTGCTTTGGTATCAGAGTAATGGGAAAACAGACTAATACAGCCCAGGCTGGCCTGGCAGTCACTGAGAAGCCAAGCCAAGGATGATGTTGAAGTCATGACTCCGCCTCCATGGAGCTTACAAGAATGCACCACGACTCCTGGCAAGCCATATCTTAAGTTAGCCTTCTTTACTCAGGCCTTGTAGACAGTCTACAGTTGTATATGTGTATTTAGAAGCATCAAGGAACAGTTATCATGAACTTTTCACATATACAGAGAGCTGTGTGATCCATAAATAATTTATCTACGTAAGTCAAGCAAGATTTGCTATTCACTTAGGAAAGAAATTGAAATATGTGTCCATCAAGAAAACAGTATGTTTTTACCTCCAGAGCAGAGCAGCATTTGTGTACAGCAATGTTTACTGAAGAAGTGTGTTCTAAGCACTATCCTAGGCTCTAGGGAACACAGCAGCCCTCCGAGTATCTATTGATGCTAAATGAGAATTCCAGAATTTAGTGACTCAAAAAATGACAATCAAGGGCTGGAGATGCAGTTCAGTCACAGAGCTAAGTCTCAGGTCCTGTTCTTAACACTGGGGAAAATTCTTTTTAAAAACTGTTTTTATTATTATGCCTCATGGTTCTGCAGTCTGTCTGGCATCACCTAAACTCTAGGGTATCCAACAGAGCTCCAACCAGATGGCAACAGCAGCTCACAATCTTTGCAAAGGCTTCCTTAAACATTCGACAGTTAGTGCTGCGTTCGTCATCTGGAGAAGTCAAACATAGCCTCCTAGGGGAGCCTGGGTTTTTTTCACAGCATGGCAGCTGGGCTCCAAGATGGACAGTCTCAAGAGGACTAGCCGTAAGCTACCTTGTCTTTTTTTCCTTTCTTTTTTATTATTATTATTTAATTGAAAATTTATATACGAATCCTACTTCCTACTCCCTCACCTCCTTCAGCTCCCTCTACCTTCCCCCCTCCGCACACCCCCATCACTCTTCAGAGAGGGTAAGGCTTCCCATGAGGAGTCAACAGAGTCTAGCACATGGCTTTGAGGCAGGAACAAGGCCTTCCCCACTATATCTAAGCTGAGCAAGGTATCCCTCCAAAGAGAATGGGCTCCAAAAAGCCAGTTCAAGCAGTAGAGATAAATCCTGGCCCCACAGACTTCCCAGATGGCTTCACAGACTGTCCCAGCCATATAACTGCTACCCACATTCAGAGGGCCTAGTTTGGTCCTTTGCTCGTTCCCCCACTATCATCCAAAGTCAGTGAGCTCCCATTATCTCAGGTAAACTGTTTCAGTGGGTATCCCCATCATGGTCTTGACCCCTTTGCTCATATTCTCACTCCTCCCTCTCTTCGACTGGACTCTGGGAGCTCAGCCCAGTGCTTCACTGTGGATCTCTGCATCTGCTTCCATCAGTTGCTGGATGAAGGTTCTATGATGACAATTAAGAAAGTCATCAATCTGATTGCAGGAGAAGCCCAGTTCAGGCACCCTCTCCACTATTGCTTAGATCTTAGCTGGGGCCATCCTTGTGGATTTCTGGAAATTTCCCTAGTGTCAGGTTTCTTGCTAGCCCCATAATGACTCCCTCAAGCAAGATATCTCTTTCCTAGTTCTCCTTCTCTGTCCTTCCCCATCTCGACCATCTAGTTCCCTCATGTTCTCCTCCTCCTCCTCACCTTCTCCCCTCCTCCTCCCCTTCCACCCTCCCTTCTTCCCCGATTCCCACACTCCCAATTTTCTCAAGAGATCTTGTCTATTTTGCCTTCCCAGGGGAATCCATGTGTGTTTCTGTTAGATTTCTCCTTATTACCTAGCTTCTCTGGGATCAAGGACTAGAGGCTGGTTATCCTTTACTTTACGCCTAATATCTGCTTATGAGTGTGCACATACCATGTTTGCCTATCTGGGTCTGGGTTTCCTCTAGTTCCATTCATTTGCCTGCAAATTTCAAGATGTCATTGTTTTTTACTGCTCAGTAGTACTCCATTGTGTAAATATACCACATTTTCTTTATCCATTCTTCAGCTGAGGGACATCTAGGTTGTTTCCAGGTTCTTGCTATTATAAATAATGCTGCTATGAGCATAGTTGAGCAAATGTCCTTGTAGTATGATTGAGAATCCTTTGGGTATATGTCCAAGAGTAGTATTGCTGAGTCTTGAGGAAGGTCGATTCCCAATTTTCTGAGAAACTGCCATACTGATTTTCAGAGAGGTTATACAAGTTTGCATTCCCACCAGCAATGAAGGAGTGTTCACCTTACTCTGCATCCTCTCCAGCATAAGCTATCATTGGTGTTTTTGATCTTAGCCTTTCTGACTGGTATAAGATGGAATCTCAGAGTCATTTTGATTTGCATTTTCCTGATGGCTAAAAATGTTGAGCAGGTCCTTGAGTGTCTTTCAGCCATTTGAGACTCTTCTGTTGAGAATTCTCTGTTTAGATCTGTACCCCATTTTTTAATTGGATTATTTGATATTTTGGTGTCTAGTTTCTTGAGTTCTTTATAAATTTTGGAGATCAGTCTTCTGTCTGAGGTAGGGTTGGTAAAAATCTTTTCCCATTCAGTAGGCTTCTGTTTTGTCTTATTGACTGTGTCCTTTGTTTTGCTGAAGCTTCTCAGTTTCAGAAGGTCCCATTTATTTAATGATGCTCAGTGTCTGTGCTTCTGGTATTATAATTAGGAAGTGGTCTCCTGTACCCATGTGTTCAAGACTACTTCCCACTTTCTCTTCTATGAGATTCAGTGTAGCTGGATTTATATTGAGGTCTTTGAGCCATTTGAACTTAAGTTTTGTGTTTGGGGATAGATATGGATCTATTTGTATTCTTCTATATGTTGACATCCAGTTATGCCAGTACCATTTATTGAAGATGTTTTCTTTTATCCATTGAATAATTTTAGCTTCTTTGACAAAAATCAGGTGTTCTTAGGTGTATGGATTAATATCAGCATCTTCAATATGATTCCATTGGTCCACCTGTCTGTTTTTATGCCAATACCAAACTGTTTTCATTACTGTAACTCTATAATAGAGTTTGACTTCAGGGATGGTGATGCATCCAGGAAGTTTCTTTATTGTACAGGATTGTTTTAGCTATTCTGGGTTTATTGTTTGTCCATATGAAGTTGATTATTGTTCTTTTGATGTCTGTGAAGAATTGTGTTTGATGGGGATTTGATGGGAATTCCATTGAATCTGTAGATTGCTTTTGGTATGAGTGCCATTTTTATTACATTGATCCGACCTATCCAAGAGCATGGGAGATCTTTCCATTTTCTGGTATCTTCTTCATTTTCTTTCTTCAAAGACTTATTGTTCTTGTCATACAGGTCTTTCACTTCTTTGGTTAGTGTTACCCCAAGATATTTTATGTTATGTGTGACTGTTGTAAATGGTGATGTTTCTCTGATTTCTTTCTCAGCCCCTTTATCACTTGTATATAGAAGGGCTACTGGTTTTTTTTTTTTAGTTGATCTTGTATCCTGCCACACCCACTGAAAGTATTTATCAACTATAGGAGTTCCCTCACTGAATTTTTGGGGTCACTTATATATACTATCATATCATATGCAAATACCAAAAGTTTGACTTCTTTCTTATATTGCTCTAGTTAGAACTTTGAGTACTATGTTGAATAGTACTCAAAGAGAGTAGACAGCCTTGTCTTGTTCCCAATTTTAGTGGGTTGCTTTGAGTTTCTCTCCATCTAATTTTATGTTGGCTGTCAGCTTGCTGTATATTACTTTTATTGAAGTTTAGATACATTCTTTGTATCCATGTTCTCTCCAGATCTTTATCATGAAAGGGTGTTGGATTTTGCCGAATGCTTTTTCAGCATCTAATGAGATGATCATATATTTTTTCTTTCAGTTTATTTATATGATAGATTACATTGATATATTTTTGTATGTTGGACCATCCCTGCATCTCTGGGATAAAGTCAACTTAATCATGGTGGATGATTTTTTTGATGTGTTCTTGCATTCAGTTTGCCAGTATTTTATTGAGAATTTTTGCATTAATGTTCATGAGGGAGATTGATCTGTAAATCTCTTTCTTGGTTGAGTCTTTGTATAGTTTTGGTATCAAGGTAACTGTAGCCTCATAAAAAGAGTTTGGCAATGGTTCTTTTTGTTTCTATTTTATGGAACAATTTGAAGAGTATAAGTATTAGCTCTTATTTGAAGTTCTAGAAGAATTCTGCAATGAAACCATTGGGCCCTGGGCTTTTTGGGGGTGGGAGGGGACACTTTAATGATTGCTTATATTTCCTTAGGGGCTATAGGTCTATGTATATTGTTCATCTGGTATTGATTTAATTTTGGTATGTGGGATCTATCCAAAAAATTATTCATTTCTTTTAGATTTTCCAATTTTGTGGAGTACAGGTTTTCAAAGTATCACCAAATGATTCTCTGGATTTCCTCAGTGTCTGTTGTTATGGCTCCCTTTTCATTTCTGATTTTCTTAATTTGGATGTTCTCTTTCTGCCTTTAGGTTACTTTGGATAAGGGTTTGTCTATCTTATTGATTTTCTCAAAGAACCAGCTCTTAGTTTCATTAGTTCTTGGTATTTTTTTGTTTGTTTATTTCTATTTTGTTGATTTCAGCCCTCAATTTGATTATTTCCTGTTTACTCCTCCTTGGTAAGTTTGCTTCTTTTTGTACTAGAGTTTCAGGTATGCTGTTATGTTGTTAGTGTGAGATCTCTCTGCTTTCTTTATGTAGGCATTTAGTTTTTATGAACTTTCCTCTTAGCACTGCTTTCATAGTGTCCCTATAGGTTTCAGTATGCTGTGCATTCATTTTCATTAAATTCTAAGAAGTCTTTAATTTCTTTCTTTATTTCTTTTTTGACCCAGAGGTGATTTAATTGAGCACTGTTTACTTTTCATGAGTTTGTGAGCTTTCTGAAATTAGAGTTGTTGAATTTTAACTTTAAGCCATGGTGATTCAATGAGATATAGAGGGTTATTGTAAGATACAGAGAGTTATTCTTTTGTATCTGTTGAGGTTTGCTTTGTTACAGAGTATGTGGGAAATTTTATAGAAGGTTCCATGAGGTGCTGAGAAGAAGGTATATTCTTTTGTGTTTGGGTGGAATGTTCTATATATGTCTGTTAAGTCCATTTGAGTCATGACATCTGTTAGTTCTCTTATTTCTCTGTTAAGTTCCTGTCTGCCTGGCCTGTTCATTAATGAAAGTGGGGTGTTGAAGTCTCTGACTACTAGTATATGAGGTTTGATGTGCAATTTAAGCTTTAGTAATTTTACTTTTACATATGTGGGTGCTCTTGTATTTGGGGCATAGATGTTCAGGACTGAGATTTCATCTTGATGGACTTTTTTATGTGATGAGTATGAAATGCTCTTCTCCTTCTCTTCTGATTGATTTTAGTTTGAAGTCTATTTTGTTAGATATTGGGAGAGTTACACTTGCTTGTTTCTTAGGTCCATTTGGTTGGTAAATCTTTTCCCAACCCTTTATGTGAGGTAATGTCTGTCTTTGAGGTTGAGGTGTGTTTCTTGTAGGCAGCAGAAGGATGGATCCTGTTTTCATATCCATTCTGTTAGCTTGTGTCTTTTTATAGGTGAATTGAGTCTATTTATATTAAGTGATATTAATGACCAGTGGCTGTTAATTCCTGTTATTTTTTGATGGTAGTGTTTGTGTGCTTCCCTTCTTTAGAGTTTGCTGGTGTGAGGTTATCTGTTGCCTGTGTTTTTGTAGATGCAGCTAACTTCCTTGGGCTGGAGTTTTCCCTCTAGTACTTTCTATAAGGCTGGGTTTGTAGAAAGGATTGTTTAAATCTAGTTTTGTCATGGAGTATCTTGTTTTCTCAGTCTATGGTGATTGGAAGCTTTGCTGGGTATAGTAGTCTGAGTTTGCAGCACATCTGTCCAGGACTCTCTTGCTTTCAGGGTTTCTATTGAGAAGTCAGGTGTAATTCTGATAGGTCTGCCTTTATATGTTATTTGGCCTTTTTACTTTGTAGCTCTTAATATTCTTTCTTTATTCTGTATGTTTAGTGTTTTGACTATTATATGGTGAGGGGACTTTTTTTTGGTCCAGTCTATTTGGTGTTCTGTAAGCTTCTTGTACTTCTAGGCATGTCCTTCTTTAGGTTGGGAAAGTTTTCTTTTATGATTTTGTCAAATATATTTTCTGTGTCTTTGAGCTGGGAGTCTTCTCCTTCTATCCCTATTATTTTTAGGTTTAGTCTTTCCATGATGTCCCAGACTTCCTGGATGTTTTATGTTAAGAATTTATTGGATTTAACATTTTCTTTGACCAATGAATCTATTTCCTCTATAGTATCTTCAATGCCTAATATTCTTTCTTCCATTTCTTGTATTTCATTGGTTATGCTTGTGTCTGTAGTTCTTTTTCATTTACCCAAATTTTCCATTGGCAGAATTCCTTCAGCTTGTATTTTCTTTATTGCCTTAATTTCAGTTTTCAAGTCTTGAACTGTTTAAACTGTTTGCTTCACCTGTTTGATTGTTTTTTCTTTGTTTCCTAGGGTTTCTTCAAGAGATTTATTGATTTCTTCCAATTTTTTATTTGTCTTTTCCTCCATTTCTTTAAGAGAATTTTTCATTTCTTCTTTAAGGGTCTCAATCATCTTCATAAAGTTATATTTAAGGTCTTCTTCTGGTTTAGGATGTTCAGGTTTTCCTATTGTATGACCACTGGGTTCTAGTATTGCCATGTTGCTTTTTAGGTTGCCGAATGTATTCTTGCATTGGTGCCTACCCATATCTTCCTCCAACTGGTTCAGGCAGTGTCTTTGCCTCTTGGTGCGATCCTTGCAGTTAGTGTCTGTGTCTCAGGGATCCTCTCTTGGACCTATCATTGCAGCTGCTGTCTTAGGGAGCTGCTCTTGATCTGCTCTGTGTAGTTGCTGTCTGTGTCTCAGGGAGCTGCTGAGATCTCCAGAGATGGGTGGTTTGGGGATGGAATGGGACTTGTAGGTTACAGGATCTGATTGATGGGGTGGAGGGAGAGTTTGAACAGCCTACCTGTAGGAGGCTTGTCTACTGACTGGCTAGTGAAGCTGAGGCAGGTGGGGGAGGGGCCCAGGGGTTTTGCCCCAGGACCTAGGGCCTAGAGGTTGGGCTTGTCACTCACCTCTTGGTCCACTCTGTGCAGTCACAGTCTGTGCATCAGAGATCCTCTGAGGTCATGGGAGATCTCTACCCTTCCTTTTAAGATTTATCCTTCCAAATCTCTTTGCGATAGTCACCAGCCTGTCAGGATGGGGAAGGCACCCTCCACCTTTGAGAAGAAGAATGTCAATGTCATATTCTAGTAAAACAACGTAGGGTGTGACACCTTATAATGAGAATCTTAGAAAACTCAGTCTAGAGTCCACACGTATAATCCCAGCATTCCGGAGGCTGAGGCAGGAAGACTGAGCTCAAGGGCAACTGGATTCATAGAGAGCCAGACTCAAAGTATCAAAGGGAAAAGGGAAAAAGAAAAAGAAATTTCTATCTGACATGAAAAGCTAGCATAAAACAGGAGGTTTTTACCCTCATCCCTATGATTAGGGTATGGGCATGCGGGAACTAGCAATAAAAAAAATCAGGAGGGAGAGATACAGGAAGTGCCCAGGGATACTAACATCTATGAAGAAGAATAAGGGAATGGAAGAGATTTAGAGGAAGCCATGAATACAATATCTGCAGTAGCTATGGATGACTTCTCTGATGAGAAGCCATTTGAGCAGAGTGTGGAGGAACTAAGAAAATGAGCCCTGTAGATAATTAGGGGACAGGATCCCCACAGAAGAAACAACAGGCACAGGTCAAGAGGGCAGAGAGCACTGCATGTGGTCAGGTACAGACCAGGAAGCCAAGGGTGGCACAGAAACAAAAGTTCATTCATGAAGGAGTCAAAGAGGTTAGGGACCAATGCCACAGGGCTTCAGAGCCACAGCAAGGACCAGAAACTTTGCTGTAAAACTGAAAGACGCTAGAAAGATTTAGTAAGTCAACAGCAAAACTAACTTGTGTTTTATTAACACAGGGCCAGTTGGACTTCTAGGTAAGATGGCAGACTTGAGGCTATTTCTGTGTGACCCAATGAAAGCCAAAGATAAGGCAAATGAAAAGCAAGCAGTCCTAAAATCCTCGGGACACGCCAATCCTCGGGACACGCCCACAGTCTTCATAAATCCCAAATCAGTTGCAGGTATTCCGGCATTTGAGACAATCATTCCTCCTACAGGCAACTCAGAGGCGTAGAGAAATCCCATCTTGTCAAGCTACATGACTGTAGGGGACAGTCACCTGGTGTCATCTTTAGAAACAGCCAGTTGTTAAAAGCTGAGCTGTACCAGAGACCTGGGAATCAAGGCACATCCATGGGTGGGGGGAACTTCAATTTGGCCTGCCACAGCCCCTGGGTGAGGGAACTCCCAGAGACACAAGTGTGGAGAACCGCAGGGACAGATGCAGAGTGGAAGGAGCTAGAGGTGGTAGGAGGCTGGGCTCAGGCTAGGAGGTGCAGGAAAAAGAGAGAGCCCTGCGGTGTGTCATCTTAAATGTCCTTCCTATAGTCCCGGGGCGAGGGCGCTGGCTGGAGGTGGTGTAATTCTATTTTCAGCTTTCTGAGGTGCTTCTATAGATTTATACAGTAGTTGCACAGGGTCACATTCTCATCTGTGGTAAATAAGAGCTTTCCTTCCCCCACTCCCTCCAAACTCAGACAATTTCCCAGAAAACTTTTGGTAACATAGTTTACCATGACATATACGAAAGAAATCTGTGCCCAGGATTATACTAGTCTAGAAAAACTGAGAGCATTCTCTCTAAACCATAGAACGTGATGAATGAGCCCACTCGCTCCATTCTTATTCAATATAGTGCTTGAAGTCTTTGTTAGAGCAATGAAACAAAAAAAAGAAAAATAATAAATAAATAAATAAATAGATAGATAAATAAACAAATGGGACATAAATAAGGGGCTTGACACACAAGCCTGGTAACTTGAGTTCAATCCTTAAAGACCATATATACGAGCCTTGGCATGTGTACCCACACAGACACAATAATAACAGTAAGCTAAAATTAAGAAATAATTCTTTTTTTAAAAAAAAAGAGAACAAATTATTTATTCCGATTTGCAAATGGCATAACCCTATATTTAAAAGACCTCCAAGACCCCACCAAATACTTTTGGATCTGCTAAACACTTTCAGAATTCAGAATACAAAATCAACACATAAGATTCATAGTTTTCTTTATGTCAATAATGGATTCCCAGAGAAATAAATCAGGGGTAGGGGTTCCCTTCACAGTCACCTTAAAGAACAAGAAACAAACCTAATCAAGGAGGTTGAAGGCCTCTGCAATGGAATGTGTAAGGCACTAGAGAAGAAGCTGAAAAACACAATCAAAGATGAAAAGGTCTCCTGTGCTCATAGGTTAGCAAAACCAACATTATAAAAATAGCAAAGCAACCTATAGATTCAATGCAATCGCCGTCAAAATCCCAGCGGCATTCCTCGCAGAGCTAGAAAAATTACTCAATTTCATAAGGAAGCACAAAAGACAAAACCCCACCCCCACCCCATCCCACTGCAAATAGCCAAAGCAATCCTGAGCAAAAAGAACAATCCCGGGGGTGCTCCACTAGTCAGTCTCAAATTGTCTTACAGAACCGCAGTGGCAAAAATCACGGTCCTGCACAAAAGCAGATGTGTAGAGCAGAAGAAGAGGCTCTCAAGCCCAGAACTAAACCCACACAGTTACAACCACTTAAGTTCTGCAGCGCTGTCAACAACGTGATTGTTTAACAAATGGCGCTGGGAGAACTGGGCTTGCAAGTGTAGAAAAATGGAACTGGATCCGGAAGTCTCACCCTACACAAAGATCAACTCAAAATGGATGCGAGGCCTTACATGGCACCTGAAACTCCGAAACTCCTGGAGACAAATGCAGAGAAAATGCTTGAAGAGAAAAAGTCTCTGAAATGGACTCTCGTGCACAGGAAATAGTCCCAAGAATTGGCAAATGGCTTAGATGAAGTTAAAAGGTTTCTGCAGGCCGGGTGTGGTGGCACACATCTTTAATGACAGCACTCAGAAGACAGAGACTGGAGGATCTCTACAAGTTCAAGTCTAGTTTAGTCTACATAGTAAGCTCCAGGACAATCAGGTCTACATAGATCAGCCAGCTCTACATAGAAAGACTGTGTCTCAAAAAAAAAAAAAAAAAAAAGCTTCTGTGCAATATGTGCAATAGAGGAAGCAACCACTGAGAATAAAGAGATGGGCTACGGATTGAAGGGAAAAATCTCTGCCAATTCCATATCAAACAGGAAGGTTACAGTACAAAATATAAAAAATTGAAAAAGCCCAACACTCATCAATAACAAGCCATCCACTCCCTACATGGACTCACTGCATAGAGAATTCTCAAAGAAAGACAAGAGTAAGAGCCAAATCGAATGTCGCTAGGCTGCACGCTCATCACGAGCAGATTTTGTTCAACATACTGTGATAGCTGATCCTGTATCAAGGTTTATGTTGGGGTTAAGCTGCACTACACCTCTCAGGATTCAGAAGGACCACCATAGCAGGCAAAAATCTGACTAATAAGGTCTTAGGGTAAACAAAATAAATTAATTCACATAAGTCTTCATCATGCCCCGTTTGTTCTTCCTACACTCTCTCCAATGCTCTCTCGACATTTCCCTTTTGTTGTTCCTCGCTGTTCTACCCATCCCACAAGGTTCTCAGCTTATATACCCACATTGACATAGTTAACAAGCATGCGTTTCTTAGGGGTAACAGGATGGACAAGGCTGACAGGTGGGTGCCAAATGCTGCAGAAGGGGCGTGGCTGTGAAGCTCCCCTGCAGATGCCAGGGGGATTAGGATGGAGCTTGACCCACAGAGTGCTGTATCCGCTGACACCCAAGTGAGAAGTAATTTCTTTCTCTGGGGCTGGTTTAGCAACCCAAGCTTTTTTCCTGTATATTTTTGGGGTAAAGGTACAAACAGTTAATTTCCTAGACTAAGACCTTGTGTCAAATCAAATGTGAAGGTAAGCACGGAATATTAATAGCTTGTTAGGGTAGAGCAAAGGCCAGTAGGTTATACTCTCCTGAGTTGGCTGTTAGAGAATTCAGGACCACACAGACCTGTTTATCATTAAGAGCAGACACTGTCTCTCCTGTTCAGGGCTCCTTTCTTATCAATGAGTCCTGTCAATAAGGGTAATTGTGGGGAACTAGCTTTATGTAGATTTGACCATGAGAAAAAAGGCTTGGCTGAGTAAACGTTTTCACACCAGGGCTCCACGGTGTGGGAAAAACTATACAGTTGCCAGTTCAGAAATAGTCAGGTTTAAAGAATGATTTATACACTGCTGTGGTATTTGGGGATGAACCCCATTATAGAAGGGAGAAATGTCATGATTTCACAAGGTTTCTAGAGAATCGACAGTGTCTATCCAAACGACAAATGTTCCTGAAGGTTTGCAAGTCGGGCTCCCCACCAGATCACCGACCTGTCGGTCTGTCCATGGAGTTGTCAACTGTACTTTTACTGTATAATACTGTGGCTCACATCAATCCTGCTTGTCACCTTGATGAGATTTAGACTCATCTCGGAGACACACCCTTCTGCGTATGTCTGGGAGAGTGTTCCAGAGAAGTTTAACTGAGGCGGACGATCCATCCCGAAGATGGGCAGGACCATTCCATGTGCTGAGGCCCAAGGCTGAATAAACAGAGAAAGCAAATGGCACACCCAAATCCCTCTCGTCTTCCCCTCTAGAATGCAGTGTGACAGCAGCCTCCTGCCACCATAAAGCGCAGCACCCTCAGACCAGAGGCAAGCATCCTTCTTCCCCTCGGTTGCTTTCCCCAGGACTTTTGTCACAGCCATGGGAAAGTGACACGCATGCCACTGCCGATTATCTCTGGAACACTTTTGAACACTTCTTTGATGGCTCCATACTTTCCCCTTCTATGACATAACCTGGTCCACATTCCAAAAGTGAAATGTACAGTCGAGGCAATTAGTGCGCTGGGAGGTAGGGGATGGGTACCATTTGATTCAAACATCCAAGCAAGGATAAGCGGATTTCCACTTGCCTGTTCAGTCACAGATAACAGAAGTAGCTGGGCTGCTCAGGGGTCAGAAGAATGCCACCCCTGTGAGGTGGTTCTTGCAGGACAAGTGAGTCAGTCTCTCCTCAGGCCGATAGGAACCCTAAAGGTCAGCCGTTAGCCCTCCTACGCATCAGATCGCTTTGTTCCTGGCAGGTTTTATGCATGCTTGCCCCCTGACTGCACAGCCAGGACAGGCAGCACTTCACAGAATGTGAGTTCTTTCCTTGTGGTGATTACTAAGTGGTGGCACATATAATCATTTATGTCATGTAGAGAAACTCCAAGAGGTCTCCCTGGCCTGGTCAAATCCACAAACATGAGTCTCCAGTCTATTCCTTTATGCCGTGACTGAAAGTGAGATGAGCCAATTAGAGAATACATAATAAGCCAATTAGTTGTTCCTTACTTTTCTTAATGAGTGTAAAATGTGTGTCTGCTCAAATTACAGCTCGTCTGACAAGGTTCTTTGCTCCACGACTACTACGATTTGGAATTGGTTCATTTTTTTAATATCAATGACATCAGTCACAGGAGCTGAGCTTCTCCTACAAGCTTCTGCAGGTACTGTATCTGTTTGTGAAAATAATCACTCGCCCATTGAACCCAGGTCCTGGCTGCCTTTGCCTCTTTTCTGTTACTGTGGTCGCAGGCTCTTATAACAGCAAATTAAGGGGAGTCTTACTTCACTCCTCCAGGTACAATCCATCATGGCACAGACAGCAAGGCAGCCAGTGAGTTGTATCCACAATCAGGAAGCAAAGAGGAATGAAAGCATGCTCAACCCACTTTCTCCATTTTATATAGTTCAGGGCCTCCTACCCAGGGAACAGTCCGCCCACAATTTAGATGGGTCTTTCCACAATCAGTTAAAGTAATCGGTACAATCTCCACCCACATTCCCAAGTTTGCCCAGAGTTGCCCTTAAACTAGATAATCTCACACAGGTATACTCAGAGGCCTAGCTCCCCAGTGAACCTAGATTCTGTCAAGCTGATAGTTAACTCAAAACCATCACAAAGAATGTCTATCTGAATCGCTACAGCATGGCACCTCCCGAGGCAAAGCTGAAGTCAAACACATCCTGCTGGTAAGACACATCTCTGGTGAGTCAACTTACACCTCAGATGGGAGATCTCTGCAAAACACATTTCCAAAGTTTACAACTTTGGAAATTATTTTGGTGCCACGGGAGATTAACCCATATGTTATCATTGGGCTCTCTTTATCATGGTCTATCCACAAAAATCAAGTGTAAGAAATGAGTACTACACATCAAAGGACCACGATTATAGCCATGGCAAATGGAGAAAGGAGAACCCTTGAGTTACTACTGCAAGTCGGCCAGCTGTGTATCCGAAAGGCTTAAAAAAGAAAAAAAGAACAGAGTCAGAAAATTTTGTAACTTTGTCAACATTTATTTTCACCAAACAACTCATTAAATCACTATAAAAGTCAACGCATATGGTTCGATATGACAGCTTAAATTCCACACAGAGTTATAAGTCAAGTTAAACTCATAATACATAATGTAGTCAGGTTGTCTCATCCATGAATTATAACATTTTTATTACGTCCCAACTGCAAATTACTAACTTGCTCCCTGTCCTGCCAATCTCCTGATTAAATGGGGAACTGTTAGGCACCCTGAAAATATATTATGGTAAAAGATGACTCCATCACTTTTCTCAGTTATTTCTACGTCCTTATTTAAAGCTTTGTCACTAGAGCAGCTGGGCCAAACTGAACTGTGGATTTAGCAGAATGGATGAAGTAAGGAAAAAAAATGGGTCCAAAAGGGCCTGTGTTTATTCCATTCTTCTCCAATATTTGTGTGTCTTCAATACTTTATTGTATCCTTCTCCAATATTTGTGTGTCTTCAATACTTTTGGTATGTTTCAATCTCTTAAGTTCCGTCTCTTCAAAGTTATTCTTACTTTACAGGTCTTATTCCCACGGGTCTAACTTAAGGGTATTTTATTTTGTGTCTTACACTGATAATGGGGCAATAACTTATACCCATCAAGTTTCCCCATAAAATAGTTTAATGCCTTGAAACGGTGCCAATATGTCAGCTAAGGAAAGTGAATCAAATAGACATTAGTCCACATTTACCATGAGCCACACTGCACCGGGTCCTTCAAGAACTTACTAAATCATCAGTGTCCTTTAGGAACTTGAATTCTAAAGTTAATACATGCATTAATATTTCAAAACATAAATAGCCAGCATATATGTATTGATTAAATTCAATAATTTTCCTTTTGTTTATATTTTGCATCAATGTGGTGTACTTTATTCTAGAGCAAACTAATACTTCATCATTATAGGAAAACATTTAAAATAAAAAGACACTAAAAGAAAGCTATAATGACTTCCAATAAAAACATATAAACATACAGAATGTAAGCATTATTTTTAGTTTTTATGAGTAATCATGATTTGCTGCCCCTATTCCTGGTGAATGAGAAAAAGTTACTGGATTAGTACCATAAAGACCATCATTATCCAGGAACACAGCTGAATGGCTCTGTCTGATTATAAATTCAGAACCAAACACCATCAAAGACAGAACTGTGACTCAGAAAGCCACAGGCACCATCATCTAGGTATGGCAATCATGAGAGATGTGTAAACAAGAATAGCAGAAGTCTAGTGTTTAAACAGAAGGGAAAGCCAGTAACATGTAAGCAGATATGTCCGACATCAAACAGGAATGTCTAAGAGGATTTTGATAAAAGCAATGAACACAGACCCTCAGGAGCTCCAGGTCAGCCCACCACTGACCCCCAAATCTTTAGGAAGTCATTGTGCAGCACACGATGTGGGACTAAGTTCGTGGGACTTCAAGAAGGGACACTGGATAGTCACAGATTCGGCAGGAGAACGTCCTACGGGGAAAGAGGGCTCATCCAGAGGGGCAAGATGCAGACTGGAATTCAAAAGCAGAGCTGCAAAAAGAACTCAGTCAGCATCCCAGCACCGAGCACCAAAGCATGTCACTTCCCTGGATGCCCAGAAGTGATGGGGAGAAATGCTGACCTTCACACCGGAATGAGCGCTAAATTTTACTTACATACCAAAGACAAATGGCTCCAATCAAGCTGGGAATTCCATAGCTTGCTTACAAGCTGCATGTCTATGAGAGAGAGAGAGAGAGAGAGAGAGAGAGAGAGAGAGAGAGAGAGAGAGAGAGAAGGCTATGAGAAGAGTCTAAACACTAGTCAATCATCCAGCTGAATACCACTCTCCCATTTGCCAAGCTCCCCAAGGACAGCTTACGTACTTTTCATGAAGTTCAAGGGACTGAATTTGGATCTGACTGTTTCAAGGTTTCCTATCAGACTCCATTTATCAGTTTCTGGAGCATCCGACCTCCTCATCCCCCACTGCCACCCACAACTAGAGTCTGTGGTCCTGGTAACGCATTCTTGAGGGAAGATCTCGGAAGTCCAGAAGAAAATGAAGCTGACTCAATATAATTTCATGCCCATCACTACCAGCAGTAACCTAACCTACAGCCAAAAGTGACTTCAATGACAAACACAGTTCCCAACTCACTAGTAAAATCACAGCAGGGACATGGATGGCAGTTCACAGAGCAAGTGAGGAAAGATCAGGAGTCACTAGAGGTGAGAACCCTGGGTAACCTCAGCTGGACCCAAGGCAGGAAGGGGAGGAAGAAGAAAGAGAAAGGAAAAGAGAGAGAGGGAGGGATGATGCTGTTGCAGCAGCGGAAGGGAAGACAAGGAAGAAAGAAAGGCAAAGAGAGTGTCTCAGTTCTGGACGGGGACCTAGCAGCCTCGGAGCACAAAAGTGAATTGGGCTCAAGACTCCGTTTGCTAGGAAACCGTGTGGTGCCTTGACGGGAGGCTGCCACAGGAAGACAGATGTTTATCACAGATAGACCAGCTTTTCTGTAGCGGAGAGACGGAACATGGTTAGCATTTTTACTACACTGCGGAGAACACAGAGAAGGTTGCCAGGATAATGCAAGTTCAAGGTGGTGAGGGAGGTAAAGGAGTGGGCTCAGCGTTAGCATCTTCCCCCATGAAAACGGCGGTATTTACTAGGCACCTGAGAGCAACGGCACAAAAGAACAGGAACTTGAGTAAGTGGCTGTTCCTATTTTATTGTCTAAAATTCCAGGGATTAACAAGATTAATAAATCTCTAGGTGGAAGCTGGGGGGAGACAGGGGACATGTGGGGGGCTAAGTGAGACAAAGAGCTTAAGTAAAAAACAAGAAAACCAAGGATTGGTTTCCCATTACTCAGGGAAATTTGTCACATTCTTAGTGTCTTGAAACAACACAATTATTACCCTATGCTTCTGCAAGTCACAGTCTGGGATGGGTCTCTCCTGGTGGGAATATGTTCCTTCCGGGAGCTCAGGGAGAACCATCGACTTTTCCGCCTACAACCAGTAACGAGCACCAGACTACTGAGATCAGTTAGGCCTGAGCTGGGCTGATTGTGACAGGAATTTGAAAAAGAACGATTTCAACATAAAGGAATTTTTTTTAACTCATACCTTCTCCAAGGGTGAAAGGTACAGGCCTGCCACGGGGCCTCAGTTGGTTGGTACCCGGCCTCTACATCTTTTGGAGCCCACCATCCTTGGCACATAGGCATCTTTCTTTACACTTTTAGTCCCGGGCTCACTAGCAGATGGTTGTTGCTTCTCTAGCCCCACCACCACCTCCATATCCTAAGAACGAAGAAGAGGGCTGGGGAAGATGTCAAAGGGGCTCTGGGGATGTGGCTTTGTCAGAGAGCACTTGTCTGACTTGCCCAGATCTCTGGATTCCATCCTCAGGACTGTATAAAACCAGTCTTACTTGTCACACACCTATAATCCTAGCACTCAGAAGGAGGAGGCAAGAAGATCAGAAGTTCAAGGTCATCCTTGGAAACGCAGCAAGTTTGAGGTTTTAAGGCCATTGTAGAATCCATAAGAGTCAAAAGAAAGAAAGAAGGGAGGGAGGGAGGGAGGGAAGGAAGGAAGGAAGAGAGGAAGAAGGGAAGGAAAAGAGGTCATCGTAAATTACATAAAACTCTATTGAAAGATAGACAGAGAAAGGCCAGAGGCCTGGATGGCCACATCTGTCCACTTTTGGCAAGCTCTTACAAAGCCCAAGTCTACCTCCTCTGTTTCCACCCAGGGGCCATAACCTTGTCCTATGGTCATGCTGAGCTGTGGGGTGAGAGTACTCGGGTCTGAGATGGGTCAGCCAGCTGACAGTGCCTGTCAGGTCCATAAAAGTATTTCCTCCATTGCAAGAGAGAGCTTTCAAGTGGAAATCAATCACTGCCTCAAATCAAGCAGTGAGCAGGAGGAAAAGGAGGAGAGAGAAAAATATTTCCCGGTGGAAAACATTTTTTGTGATACTGGATATTACTTGTGGGATACCAGAAACTATTTCCCAGTGATGTGGGCATCTATTTTATCCTGGAAACCTAAAGGGGTTTTCATTGCAATCAATGCATTGAGACACCAAATGACTTATAGCAAGAATACGGAATAACTTTTTGGAATATTAGGTTTCTAACTTCTTATAACCATTTTGGAAAATGTTCCTGGAATAATCTAGAGGTTTCAAATTAGAATAGAGAAGATAGTTATAAAAAAACATGAAGATGCTGGAATAGTCCCAGAACTGTGTCAACCACTGAGAATCATTTGACAAAATGTCATCTCTCACTCAAATGGTAAGTTTAAGCCAATGTTTTTCATAATGAGTCAAGTTCCAAACGTGACATTCTCCATAGACCCAAACAGTAAATCCGAGACAGGGTAAAAGAAATCACAGGATCTTCAAAAGCCTACCCAGACGAGGAAATGTTATCACCCCAAATATTCAGGAAATATTGACAGAGACGATGTGCGGGAGTGCTGGTATATGTGTGAGAGACATAAAACTGGAGGCACAGAGACCTGGCAAAGTGAGACAGTGTAAAGAAATGGTTTTCTTTTTAATGAACAAAACTCTTCAAACGCTGCACTCTACCTGTGCAGAAATTATTGAAAAGAGCATTTTTTGCTGACCTCGCAGGAATTTATTCAGCAAACCTCCTGACTCATGAGAACCCAATCGTCAAATTATTTAACTTGTTTATAACTTTACAAACCAAAAGTTCTCTGCTGACTCTTTTAAGGCAGCACATCCTGGTTTATGAATCTCCAACCCTGCTCTGGCTGCAGCTAGCACTCCCTCCTCCCTAAGTTGGACACCTTTCTCCTCCCCGCCTGCCTCCAAATCCCAACTTAGCCATTCTTTCTCCAAGACCTGCATTATGGCCCTGCAAATCTCATGGGTACTTGCTCAGAAAGAATATATTCAAGTTGCTCCCTCCAATAATCCTTTTGTCAAGATCCATATAATTTATGAAAAGGAATTTCTCAGAGCTTTAGATACAGTCTGTGCCATATTCAATTTAATTCAGTAAATATTTATTGAGTGCCCACCTAGAATAGTGCTATGCTCTGTGTGGAAAATAAAAGAAATATATGGCCCAGGCCCTCTAGTCAAAGGGTTTGCAATGTTCTTGGGGATAAAAGTTGACTGCTGGTGTGATTACGGGATGCAAAACAGCACCGAGCAATGCAACAAAACTATGTAACCAGACCCAAATGCGAGGGAGATTCAACTTTCCATTTGATCACACCAAGAAGGATAGAGCTACAGGGAATAATTCATGGGGGAGATGGAACTTGAGACTATCCCTGAGAGATACGTGGTTGGGCTGGATGCTGCGGCCAACAAGGGCATCTCAGACAGAGGCAGTCATCATGACATGTTATAAAGCCATGTGAAAGGCCAGTCTGAGCTGAAGAGGAGGAGGGTGGGGACCTTAGAGTTTGATAGAAAAAGCTGGATGGGGAAAACACATAATGACCACAAAGACTGGAAGCCATAATCTCTCCATATCCTTGCTTGGTGTTCTCTCGCCGCTGTCATTAGAGAATTCAATCACCAGTCTGAAACGTGGAGAACATGGGCTCTCTCTCAGTTATTTTTTTCACTGCTTTGACCAACCCCAGCACCTCAAAGGAGAGATGATGTCTCTCTACTCACAGTTTAAGGGTTCAGTCCACCATGACAGGGAAGGGAGGACAAGCAGTTGGTCACATTGGACCCAGTCAGGAAGCAGAGAGGATGCATGTTGGCCCTCAGCTCCACTTTCTCCTTTGTCTTGGGTCTGGTACCCCCACCTTTGGAAGGATTCTATCACATGCTGGGTTAATCCTTCCGGGGGAAACACTCTCATAGTCACACCAGGTGGTGTGTTTCCACGTGATTCTAAGTCCCAACATGATTGACATCATCACAGCCTTGAAGTGAGAAAGCACTGATTCTCCCTCCTGACACACCTGAGCAGTATCTTGTTGCTCAAGCATCCCCTTCACAGCCTTTAATCTAGGACTGCTATGGAAACCGGAGTTATACACAGGATGCGCTGTGTGCCCACAAATAGGTGCGATCCTTTGTCAGGCTCGTTCACTATTTGTTGAATCTCTACTAGATATTAAAACAACAACAACTGAGTTCAGCACCAAGAAAATGAAGCCAAAAACATGTGTAGGAGCCAGCCATGATAATCTAAATATGAACTGATCACCCAAAGGAAGTTCTTTACGTCCAACCATTATCACCTGCCAGAGTAGGACTCAGCCATTCATAAGTTTAATGGACACCTGAGTCTCAGTAGTTTACCCTGAAGCAATACCTGGTTGCAGGAAAGACCATAAATTAAGATTACCTGAGCACCACCCAAAAACAGACCATCCAAAGGAAATGCCTAATGTTCCAACAGCTGTAGATAGGATCACCTGCCAGCACACTCACCAGGATACCCCTAGATAAATGTCAGCCAATCAGGAGTCCTGAACCTCAGAAACCCCTCACCCCCGCCTTTACTACTATAAAAACCCAACTATAACTGAGCTCGGGGCTCTCCGTTTATTCCAATACGTTGGACATGCGGAGAGACCAAGTTTGCAAACTTGCATAAAATAAAGGCTTTTTGCTTTTACATATGGGACTCAATCACCTTGTTGGCTTTTGGGGGACTTCATGGATTTGGGCATAACGCATGCAGTGTTTCCACCGAAGACATTGGCAGACAGGTCTTAAAAGAATCAACAAGCCAGTGGGAGGGCTCAGCAGGTAAAGGTGCTTACCAGCCAGCCTGACGACCTGAGACTGATCTCTGGGACCACTAAAGGTGCAAGGAAAGAAAGGACTACTGCAAGTTGTCCTCTGACCTCCATACAAATGTGAGGGCGCTCGCACACTCATTAATTTGTCTTTAATTTTAAAAGCAAAGCAATGTTTTGGAGTTACACATACTTAAAACGGAAGCTTGTTCCCACCAACGACAAGCTGCATCCCTTTGGGGGAACAAGTCAGTCTGCATCTCAGTTTCATCCGTGTGTCACAGGTTTGACGATATTGACCTATGGTCCGGTTTGGAGATTCAACACCACTCTATAAAGAAACCAACATGGTACCTGATACTCGGAGGCCTTTGACAAGTGTCATTTGAATTATAGTGGGCAGTGGGCAGAAAACATAACCTGATAACAAAGAGCAAATCGCTGGGAGTCAGAGGAATTTCTGCAGCGGGGCAAACACAGAGTAGAATTTTTCGAAGTGGGCATGAAATAGGAGAATATTCGTAGACAAGAGAATAATGTAAAGGTTCAGAAACGTGAAAAGAAGCGATATGCTCTATGGCATGCAGGGACTTTGACAATGCTACACTACAAAGTTCAAGGCAGAAAGCCCAGGAGATGAAAGTGGCCAAATTACGAAGACTTGGGAATGCCAAAGGAAGGTGTTTGGAGAGCACTCATCAGGCAGTGGGAAATCACTGAAGAACACGGAGTGGCGGAGTAAGTCAGCAAGCTGTCGGGACTGAAATTTTCCCTATGCAAAGGAGAAGGCAAGCTTTTAGGAAGACATTGAAAGCACTCATGTGAAACAGGGAGACAGAGAACGGGGGGGGGTGATCGTTGGAGACATTTAAAAGTTGATTGCAACAGAATTCAGTTTTGACTGACGTTAGAAAAGGTTGGCTATTTTTAAAGAATTCTTTTTCTCTTCTTGCAGTGCACTTGCTGAGACCAAGGATGCAGATGGAAAGGAAGTTTGGAGTAAGGGTGTTGCCTCCTGCTTAGGAGATGATGAACTAGCTAGAGGTGTCTGTGGCCTATCAAAATGGAGACTAGACAGGTTGTTCAGCAACACACTTGGAGAACTGAGAAGGCGGAAGAGGTGGAATCAGGAGGCCTCATCTCATCTTGTCCTTTATCCTGGATGGGTCCGTTCATGTAGCCAATCTCCATCCAGGATAAAGGACAAGATGAGGCAACTCTCAAGCCAGGCCAGTCCTAACCGGCCCAAGAAAATTAAATTCTTCAAGGCAAAAACACAAACCCCAGATTTAAAGCATGTTAAAATATGCCCAAGGTCAAAGAAACACATTTTCTGGCGAGCCTTTTCTCTCCGTGGTGGAAGCTGGATGCATGCGAAAGAGATGAGAGGGACCACATGGAGTGCAGATCTTGGAAACTGAGGGGCTACGTGGAGGATGACAATTATAAACACTCTGTCTCTGCACAAACAGTTCATTTACAAAGTTGATTTGACAGCTCAAGAGGCTTCTTGGCGGAGCAGTCTTGCCTGGCCCCCACACGACCTGGTGAGCTTCGATTATAGCCCCGACGCTGGTGCAACCGCAGAGACCCCCTAAAAGGGGTGTGATGAATGAGGTCCTGTCAGACTTCATTCCCTGGGTGGCCTTGAATCTCTGCCATTATCTGTTACCCTGCCAGGGCTGACAGTGATGAACTCAAGGCAGGCGGCTAACGACACCCCGATTCATTACCCAGAAAGAAGGGAGAACAGAAATAAAGGGAAGGTGACTGCCATGCAGAAGCTTCCCACATCAGCGCCGTCTTCCTCCTGCAGGTCTGAGTCGGGAGGAAATGATGGAGACCTTTGTCTCCATCAAAGGACTCCAACGATACTCAGAACAGAATGGTTCTCAACGAGCTGGCTGGGAAGGCCAAGCACCAGACTCAGCTGAGTAAAGGTCTTCGCAAGACTTATGAATACAAGAGATATTTAGCAACATTTTTAACCCACTATTATTGTAGCAAAACAAAAAATAAAAGACACATAAATATAGTCAACCTATACAGCCTTCTCAACCTAAATTGTTATCTATTTTAGGAGAGCGCACTGTCTCTCCCTAAGACTATTAGACTTATGGCACCGCACTAGCAAATGGTCGAGTAGGCTTAGCCATTGCTTCCAATTATAGACATTTTATTGTTAAAGTGGTATTTGGCTCTTCCCTAAAAAGATCAAGATTTTTGTTTCAACTCATTTTTGTTTCTAGCCTGGTGAAGAATAAAGTTTTCTACTTCATTGCCTCCTTTTTCTTATTAATGGGACTTCTCATGGTGCCTAAAGACATGAAGCATGTCCAACAAATACATCTTGAATTTAATGCCCAAAGAAGGCAAGTTTGTCTGTCTAATCCAATCCATCTTAACCCAAAATGTCAATCAGAGAAGCAGTTCTAGAAGGCATCTAGAATTGTTCTCTCTCTCTCTCTCTCTCTCTCTCTCTCTCATCTGTCTCTGCATGTGTGTCTGTCCATCTCGTTCTCTGTCTCTGTCTGTCTGTCTGTCTCTGTGTGTGTGTGTCTGTGTGTCTGTGTGTATGTGTGTCTGTGTGTCTGTGTCTACATGTGTTACTAGGGATTGAAGACAGGGCTTTGTGCATGCCAGGCAAGTGGTCTATATAGTGAAGCCAGGTCTTCAGCCAGGAAACATGTTTTTAACAGAAAGAAAGTTCTACAGCCAAATGGATCTGAAGACACCTGTGTTAATCAAGTCTAGGAGGTGCCTTTCACACCATATTTTTTCAGAATCTTTAACATAATAATGTACATTTTGATGTTCCAAAAGCAAACATAAACCATAATATAAACAATATGTTTTCTTGCACACACAATACTTTTGTGCAATATATATTTACCCTGCTGTTACAAAGAACCATACTTTGGGAACAGGTAGTCTGGGCAAATCCCACACTCTCATTCACTTATCTCAGCAATAAACTCAAGTTATCACCAAGATACAGTCTAAGTAAATGGCAGACCAAGACAGTCTGCGGGTAGAATGAAGGCTAAAGAAAACAGGGGGGCTGAAGCTGTACCTCAGTGAGTAGAGCGACTGCCTACCAGCTAGAAAGACCTGAGTTCAATCCTCAGTACCACAAAAACCAGAGGTGACATGTGCACCTGTCATCTTATCACTTGGTAGGTAAAGAAAACGGAAAGTAAGTTAAAGGTCACCTCCACTACACAGCTGGTTCAAGGCCAACGTGGGCTACCAAAAAAAGCGGAGACAAGAAGCAAATAGCATGAGATAGCCAAGGGGGTTAAAGTGCTTGCTTGCAAAACCTGTCCTCTGACCTCCAAACCTGCTCTTGCCTATGCACATGCTCAAACACACACACACACACACACACACACACACACACACACACACCATACATATATGCACACACACAAATAATAATAATAAATAAAAGGGGAGATGAGAAGGAGGAAGAGGAAGTGGGGTTATATATGAACAAGATACATTATATATGCATGTGTAAACTTTTCCAAGAATTAACTCTTTTAAAAATTAAATAAAAACATGGTACTAGCTCCCAAAGAAGGCAGAAACATCTCCAGTAGAGGTCCTTTCAAACATTCTGACTTTTGTCCTATTTTCAACATTCCTTGTTGAAAAGAAGGCAGCAGGAGTTAAAGAAGACACTGGAGGAAGAAAGGTAGTTTTCTTAGATTTGGGGAAAGGGCAGCGAAGATAGTAAATACAAGGATTTCATCCTTGCTTTTTGCTGAAGGCCCAATTGTCGTTCTAAGGACTTTAGCACAAGACATCACTGTTTCTTTGGGAAAGCATTCTTCATTTTCCTTTTACATACACACGAGTAGAAGTTGGCCAGACAGTCAGAACACTTAAAAGCTACCGTGTAATTTTCTTAAGTGCCTAATGCAAGGCGAGCACAAAAGGATGGTTCACGTCAGTGCCCTAAGACATGCAAGCACCATATGCTTCTTGTTATATAAGAGGAGCACACATTATCGGCCTTTCTCATATTGGCTGCTTGGCATCTACTATTAAAGCAAGTCACTAGCTACATTCAAAATAACTTAGCTGAAGAAAGGTGATCCAAAAATCTAGAATTGAGCATGAGCAGGAAGCGATGCAAACCACCTACCTTTGTTTATCAGTGTTTAATTCTTACTCTGCAAGGCAAGGAAAAACGGCAGACAAATTAAAAACACACCAAAATTCAAATGCAGCCGTGTGTTTAAGTCAAAAGCAACCGTGTGGCATGGATGTGAACTTTCTGCCTCACCTAACTCTTCATCTTTAACAAGCAGTCAGGGTTCAGGTGGGAAGAACTAGCGTAATAGCTGAGCGAGATAAAACCATCGTCATGAATTAGAAAAGAAGCATCATTCACTTTTCTGCTATCTTCTCTGCAGGAAAAGTTGGCCCTGAAGGGGAAAAAGAATCTCACTGGCTTTTCTTTCCGTGTCCTCCAGGAAATCAAAAGCCAATCATGGTGTTTCCAAACGAAGTACAAAGAAAACTGCATCCATTTTTTCCCCTCATTGCCAATGGCAGGTTATTTGGCTCCAGCATCCAAGAATTTAGCAGAGGGAGGAGAAATAGAATTCTGGGGCTTCTGGCAGAATGAAGTCTATGCTTCCACTGAGTCTGTATTAAGTTCTTTCTTTCCTACTTCCCACAATCACCTGTGTCTCCTACTTTTTCTGCAAGGGTGCTCATTTCTGACTAACAAATGTGAATGGCTCCCTCCGTTGCCTGGCCATCTGCTGGTGACAAATATACTCCTTCATTCCTCGGGTCCCTGAGAACTGGAGGACGGATGAAGGAAGAGTCGGGACCAGGAATTCAAGACAAGGGTTCATGTTATTGGTCTTTTATTCAAGTTCATCACTGGGGAATAGTATTTTAAACTCCAAAAGACTTCACGGACATTTCCAGAATTTCTCCAGAGACACAGATCAATAGATCAGAATAAGCAAGAAAAGCCAACAAGTTTGCTAAACACCACTTGAGTGTTTTACATGAGTAAGCAGAAGGCAAATGGAATTATCCCAACCTCATGAAGTAAGGGAGAAGTCTGCTCTCTGGGGAAGCACCTTCAATTTGCGGCTGGAAATAAAAGAGAAGGTGACATTTTAGTTCCAGTCTCCAGGCCTGGACACAGGGACGTGGGTGGCACTTGTTTGTTACAAGGTTTCGTGAATGAACAGCTTCCCTACTGCACTGAGTAATCAATGCCCTGCCCATTCAAAATGATGCACTCTATCTGAGGGTCCAGAGCCTACGGATTTGCACTTACAACCAAACTCACTGAAAATGAAGCCAGCCTGATTGCTCTGAGGGCATCTTGGGTCCTGATGACACTTAAGTATTAACCCGAGAACTCTGAGCCTATTAGAGATATCTGCCATGGTGTCCTCCATGAGGATAAAAGTTCAAAATCATTAATGTGAAGCCTACCTCAAATTCAATAAATGAATCACGCAAGGTAGGATATGAGTAATGAGTGAACTTTGAGTTCTCAAGAACATTTTCCAAAATGACTCTTTTGCAAAACATTAATGATAAGGGGTTTCTGTTTGGGATGCATCGCCCCCCTTCAACAGTCTTGTCTGCCCTCACAGCTCCTTTGGAGCTTGGCGTTTTCACAGAACCTTCTTTGGCTTCACACGCTCAGCTTGCCTCTTCCTCCGCTCTCCACTCCATCTCTTCCTCGGTTCCCCTTTGTTCCTCTCAACGGCCCTCCAGGCCCTTTTCTTCTCTGATATGGTAGCCACTTTAGCATCCCTGGGTACTTCTGCCATAGGGGGCTCCTGAAACTGCTCAAGAGAAACAAAACAAGACCCCCACCCCTGCCCCAGGAAGTGTACAAATCCGAGCTGGAACAAAGTGATTCTTTAACTCACATTCAAAAGAATTTTCCTCAGCCCACGCTGCGTGTGCTGTATTGTTAACTTGTATCAAAGGGGTTCGTATCTCAGGAATCACGGGAAATTTTCAAACATGATTGATGGCTAGTCAAAAGAACATCCTTGGCGTGATAAGCCGCCGAGAGGAAATGTGCTGAGCCGGTTCAGGATCGGCCTGGCTGTGCCTTTCAAATTCCTTTCATCGCAATGGCGACCATGAGCCCTGCAGGGTGAGAACAAGCCAGGACTTTCTGTGGAATTTTCCTAACTGCTGATCTGTAATCCATACAGCCAGAGGTAGCAGCCAGAGGATAAAAGATTTAAAGAAAATGGAGACACAAGGACCGATTTTCTTTTTTAAACAACTTGGAAAGAAAAAAAGGTGCGGGGGTGGGGGAGAACAGCAAGGTTTGTTAACCCATTGGGAGGGCACTGGAATCTCTTTGATGAAGGATTGAGATTGCTTTAAAGCACTTTTATTGAAGCAAAAAGTGAGTGTGGTGACCAGGAACTCAGGGTGACCTGGTCGCTCACCAGCTTCTCCCTCACCCAAATTCTGCATGCAACCTAATTGCTAAAATGCTGCACTAGATTTTCCTTTTGAAGAGGAGGCTGTATAAACAGTAGAATCTCTCAATCTCTCTCTCTCTCTCTCTCTCTCTCTCTCTCTCTCTCTCTCTCTCTCTCTCTCTCTGTGAGTGTGTGTGTGCATGTGTGTGTGTGTGTGTGTGTGTAGCCAAGCTATCCATGTGGAGCTCAGAGTATAAAACTTAAAGAGACAGTTTTCACTTCCCATTGTGTAGATTCCTAGTTAAAGCTCTGGACATCAGGCTTGGTGGAAAACACCCTTACTCTCTGACCCATCCCACTCACCCAACTAGTAGAAATAGGAGAGTCATAAGAAGATAAGAGCCCAGTAACGGGGAGGGAGCATGTGCACATAGATGCCCAACGAGACATGAAAATGGTTGCTAAAATGTCAGTACTCCATTAAGCACATCCTTCCTTACGATGAGTTGAGATTCTAAAATAGCATTTCAAAAGCTAAAACACAAAGCAGATGAAATGTATGAAAAGACAAAGAAGTGTTTGGCAGTTTCCACCGCAGAGACTCAAACATGGCTTAGGAAGCAAGAAGACAATCTTGGCTTAGTGTTAGAGTCCAAGAGAAGCCCCCAAGGAAAGAACAACAGTCAAGGATGCAATAAACATAAACCAGAGTGCTTAATTAATTCCAACATGTTGGGGTGACACATGGCAACCCCGAGAGAAGGCCCCAGGCTCCTTTTAAACAGGGTTAGGGGAATTCCAGGGAGGAGAGACTAGTTTACTGTTGATGACAGTTTACTGTTGCTATAGGATTGGTTGGCGGCTCAGTGGCTAGGGGCTTTTCAGCTGCTGGTGGGAGGCCCAGCTATAGTTCTCTTAGGCTTGCACGAGGTTGTGGGGCAACCTCCAGTTGGTTGCCCTTTCCCAAGAACTGCTTGCTCAGCTCTGGCTGGTTCCATTAAACTGAAGCTAAGACCTGGTCTCTGGCAGGGGCCATTAGAGACAACATGTCTCTGGTCTGGCTCCACAGCCCTCTCACTAGCAAGGAGAGAACAAAGAATTCGCTGAGAATTGTGAGTCTAAAGCTTCCCTTACACAGAGGAAACTGCCAGTTCAGGTATCAGGAAAGGGCCTGAACAAAAAATAAATAAACAAAGTTTTAATAAAATGGGGGTCAGAGAGACAGCTCAGTGGTTGAGGGCACTGGCTGCTCCTCCAGAGGACCCGGAGTCAGTCCCTAGCACCCACATGTGCAGCTCACAACT
>PVIU01021586.1:0-31945 GCA_004026605.1 Ondatra zibethicus
CTCTCAGCGGCATTTATGGTTATCCACCAGCTCACCTTTCTGCACTCTAGCACAGCTCTGCAATAGTGCACTCCCCTCAATCCATCATTCTAGTCATTATCACTTACCACAAGTACCTCATGTTTTCCTTTGTGTCCTAACTTGTATAATCTGCATTTACGTACCTGGAAGACCTTCCTCACAGGCATTTCCTCCTTCCTTCCCAATGCAATATGTGCCTAGCAATGTCTTATATATTTTGCTTAAAAATCAAACTCAAATATCCATTCATAAACACTTGCTAACATGCTGATCTCAAATTTTCTTTTCCCTCTTAACTTCAATAGTATTTAATGTCTGCAGGAGGCAGGATAGCCTAAGGATATGTATATGCTCTAGTGTCTGGAACTTCTGATGTTCTACATTATAGCTAAACAACGAATTTGCATGTGCAATTAAAGTAAATATGCCTTAAAATAAAGACGTTTTCCTGAATCATATGGATGGTGTCCGCTAGTCACATGCTACTTTATGGGGAACAAACTTCCTCTAGGTATAGTCAACTGCTGCCAAAGGAAAGTCTGAGAAAACACTAAGTGTGAATAATAGTTCAGCCTTAATTTTGCCTTGTGGATCTCACAACAGAGAAACCAGATGTGTTAACTAGAATTTCTGACCCACGGTACCGTGAGATACCATCCTTTTATTGTTTGGAATCATTGAACTTATGGTAACTGAAAATTTACGAAATGTTATGACTATATATTACACAAACTATTGTAGCTATTCAAGACATTTGATTTCAGAATTCATTCAACTGTTTGGGTCTAAATTTTGCTTTAATGCTTACAAACTACATGATCTTGGGCAAATTATTTAACCTCTTATATATTGTAGTTTCTTTATATCTAAAAATAAAACCTGTCATTCATTAGTGATAATTTTAGTATTATAATGAATATTATGTGAGATTTCATGCACATAATAACAAAATTAACTGCCCTATACTAGCACTCAGTAATGCTTTGCCTTCTGATTATTCATGTTCATAATATAGTTCTAAAAGTAGTTTTTAAGATCCCGATATATGAAGTAGTAGATTACAAATAGCTGTGAATTCTTCATAGTTCTTAAAAGAGGCCTATTTACTGCCATTTGTATACAGACTGACTTTGTCCATCATTGATTGATGGAACATAGTACCTCAGATCCTGTGGAAGTTTCAAAGGGACTTATAAATTCAGTTATTCTTTGAATTGGTTCTGCCATTATTTGAAAGCGCCCAGAATTAAAGACCATGCGGTAATAAGAAGCCTGACCATCTTTGTCACTTTAGACATCTCAACAGAGGCTGCAGACTAGTAACTGTTCAGGCCACTGAAATGTCTATCATCAGACATGCATTGTCTTACTAATGCACAGAATCCCGATGAGACCAGCAGTAGTGCTCTTCATCCCACAGATCCTTGTTATATCATAATTAATTAGTTTTTAGCCTGTTTTTTGACTTTTTGTTTTTTGTAGAAATATAGAGCTAATGAATGAGATTATCTCCTCTACTAAAAAAATTCTTTCTAATCTTCCCTAAAAAATTCAGATAAGAACCTAGTGAATTATAAGCAATCAAATATTTGAATAAAATTATCACAAATTCCCTTGCCTTTTACTGCTTTAATATAACTTTAAAGGAGGCCAGACACTTAGGGATGCCCATATGCTCATGGGTGAGTGGCCATCTACTGGGTGGCATCAACCTACCAGTGGCCACTTCCACAAAGGAAAGAGATTTCCTGTGGTGGTTTGGATGAGAATGGCCCCCATTGGTTTATATGTTTGAATACTTGGTCCTCAATTGGTGGAACTGTTTGAGAAGGATTGATAGATGTTGGTTTTTGTTTGAGGAGATGTATCACTAGAAGTGGGCTTTGAAGTTTCAAAAGACTTGTGGCATTCTCTGTGTCTCTGCCTCCACTTTACAGCTAGAGGTGTTAGCTCTCATCTCTTTCTGCTACCAAGCCTTTGCTCTGCCACCATGCTTCAACCCTCTGAAACTTTTAGCTCTGTGTTCAACACTTTCTTTAATAAGTTGGTCATGGTGTTTTATCACAGCAATAGAAAAGTAACTAAGAAGCCCATCATTTCTCGGCAGCCTGCAACTGTCTATAGGTGTATGGTCTTGGACCCATCTCCTACCTATGCTGAGATTTTGACTAGTTCGACCTTTTGCAAATTTTCTGTAATAACAATTGTTGCTGTCACTGCCTGTGCATTGTAGCTGTCTTATGTACAAAAATCAGCATTTCCAAGCTCTCTTTCTCATCAGCTCTTATATCCATTCTACTTCCTCTTTCTCCAAGTTCCTGGAGCCTTGGATGGCAGAAAGTTGATAGGAGATAATGGTGGATAGATATATATTATATAGATCTAATATTTTATACTTTGAATTTCCTATGGAAATTTCAAAGTATAAAAATATTATTAAAAGTAATTTTGGCAAACATATACTTCTTTCAAAAGTAGCGTATTTGGCATAAAGCATATAACAAAAGTATCACTGACTAAAATAACCAGAAAAATATGTGAGCCGTGTATCTTTGACTCATCAATGCCAGTTTTGTGTAAGTCTCTTCCAAACTTCCTCTACATTCTACCACAAAGCCTTCTGTCAATGCCTGTGACTAAGGGGCAGTAGCTTCTGCATTCATTCTAAGTTTAAAGCAGTTCCCAGAAAATAAAAGGCTACTGTTTGGGGTGATGTAGAAACCATGACCCAGTGGTCCCTAGATCAAATAATTGTGTTTCATGATATGTTCTGTCATGTGTTGGGACGGAAATTAACTGGTGGTCATTGTTTAGCTCCCTGTGTTTATATCATAAAACACATCACAGTTGGGATTGGTTGGCAATC
This sequence comes from Ondatra zibethicus, assembly GCA_004026605.1. Classification (NCBI taxonomy): domain Eukaryota; kingdom Metazoa; phylum Chordata; class Mammalia; order Rodentia; family Cricetidae; genus Ondatra; species Ondatra zibethicus. The sequence continues at coordinate 2,888 of PVIU01021586.1, forward strand.
TCAGCAAGGATAAGAAAACACGAAATCATTTTAATGAATGGGCCTCTTCTCATACTTTGCCTCGCAGCAGTTTCTTTGATGGTGGTGTTTAGCAAATATAGGTTGCCACAGCGTTACAATATACTAAAGATTTTTCTATCTGCTCAATAAGGGAAAGTAAAAAAAACAATTATCTTAATCAAAATTAATCTAAACAATGCTTATTGTCCCTTTGGAAATACTTAATGAGTAGAAATTCTTTATTTTCTGATTTGTTTTATAATTATTGCTTTCTCCTGTTGAATGCAGACTCTGACCACAACAGAAAGAGAGTGATTTCTTCCTCTAGAAAGCAGCAAGCACCCACTAATGGGGGGGGGGATTGTTTTCGTATACCAACAAAGGTGAATGTGAATTGTGCATGCTCACGTATAAGCATGTGCAAAGATGCTGACCCCGCCTTCTGGAATCTAGACAGTCTTTCCTGGCTCACTGTATTGCCATGCTCTTGAGCATCCCTTTAGACTCCGAGGTCTACTGACTGTCTTTCTCTGAGCCTAGGCCATGCTGCTTTTTTCCTGGACTGGAGACTAATGATTAACTGTCTTTCAAGGTTGCTGTTGCCATTTTAAAAAGAAAATTGGCTCCCTTAAATGCTCTCTAGTTTCCCTTATGCACAGAGAATGTGCCTTCACAATTCCACGGGATAGAAATACTGTTATTATCACTCAAGGGATCCAAAACCATCGAGGATCTTTAGTTATAAACCGTATTACAGTCTGAGTCACACACTTAACACTGTATGTAACTTCAGATCAGTGCAATTCACATAAAAATCTTATAAGTCATTACCAAACATCTCAGACTTTCTTTTTAAAGCAACATCAACAAAACCAAACCAAACCAGTCTCCAGGCCACCTGCAAAATGTTAATATAGATTAAATAATATAATACCATGAGGATGTTTCCATAGCCATCTCTTTTAAATTGCTATTAACTGAGGTACATGGAATTCTCGTCACATTCACCTAGCTTTAAAGATGCAAACACTAGAGATGAAAATGCTCTTGCAAGTGATTTTGCTTTCAGCTCCACGATCAGAATTACCTATCTTTCACAAGCAACTGGAACATTAGACAAAATAGGTTGTTTTTATTCTTTGCTCTTTGCTTTTTTTGGGGGGGTACCACCCAACTCCCAAATAAATCCACATACATGGGAGGCTTATTCTTGCTTATAAATGTCCAGCCTTAGCTTGGTTTGTTTCTAACCAGCTTTTCTTAACTTAAATTATCCCAACTGCCCTTTGCTTCTGGGGTTTTTCCTTCTCTTACATCTATACATCTTACTTTCACTCTTATTCCATGCCTGGCTGGGTGGCTGGCCCCTGACACGCCCCTCTCCTTTTTCTAACTCCTTCCTCCTTTCCAGATATCACCTACTATTTACTCTCTTCCTGCCTGTCCTGCCTATCCTTTCTCCTGCCTTGCTATCGGCCGTTCAGTTCTTTATTAGACCATCAGGTGTTTTAGACAGCCAAAGAATTACAGCTTTAGAGAGTTAAACAAATGCAGCATAAACAAAAGCAGCACATCTTTACATTGTTAAACAAATGTTCCACTGCATAAACAAATAATGCAACACACATTAAAATAATAGTCTACAACAAAAAAACAGGTGAGATAACGGTGTCTAGGATTTGGAACCATGGCAGTAATTTCTAAGAAGTGGAACAAAGCCAAGTGGATCCCATCATTGGAGTATGTTTTTTAAAATGGCATTTTTTTTTACTGAATATGACTCACATTTTCACATTTTTGTACAGATGTGAATATATAGCAATCATTTTGGATAATGCATTACAAAGCCTCTGAAGAGTACTGGGTTTATTTGAAAACTATTTGTATGTTGTTCTGTTATCTCTATATTCTATAACTTTAGCCTTAGGTATAGTTTTTGTTAGGGGAGATGTCTGGACAACCAAAGCATTTTCCAGACCTTGTAATTTGATGGAACTGAACTTCTGAACTCTATCTTCTTGTAGATTTTGTTAAGCTCCTCCATCTGGCTTTGCTGTCTGTGTCTGGAATCAGGCATCACTCTTTCAAAAGCAGTGTTTTTTTTTTTTTCTTCTGGAGAATATCCAAAGTATTAACATTTTAGTCGCTAATGTTACACCTTGTACCTTATAGCACCTGTATGCTTTATGACATCTTACTTGGCCATACAGAACACAGTCCTTAGCTACACATTCATGAGGAGCCTGGTTCAAACTCTTTGAGTCTCCTCATGTGATCTGTTCTGGGGACCTTTTAATCATATATTTCATGTACTTTATGTGTCTCCACTCTGCTTATTTAGTGAAGACACATTCTGATTATCATGAAGTGAACTTTAGTCCAAACAGAAATCCATCTTTACCAAGGGGGCAGACAGCTGGCTGGGTCTGAGGCTTCGAAGCTCTTTTTGATCAGGATCCACAATCTTGCACTGTGTGTGGACAGTCTCCTAACACAGTTGTTGTATAGGCTTATTCATGACAGGAGAACTGATTTAGAGCCAATTATTCCTGCATTGTTAGAAATCATGGTACTAGTTAAGTGATACCATTGAAAGAACCCTTTTGCATATACTGACCATAGTGGTTTTTAAATTTCTCCAGTACTGTATTCCTACTCAAACTTTGTTTGCAATACTATCTGTAAATCTTAATGAAGGACAATATAAAAATAGATATGTGTATATGTGTAATGATCATATCAAGGCTATGGGGTTTCTGTTTCCTCAAACTTAAATCTTTTTTATGTATTGGGAACCTTCATGTTCTTTGCTCATTTTGAAATATACAATATACAATAGTTATCCTATTGTGTCATGAAAAACAAGAGCTAATTCTTTGTTGCCACCTCTGCTTTGGGGCCTCTTACCTAACTTCCTCCAATTCTTCTACCTCCATGTCCTTTGATAGCAACTATTATCTCATTCTTTTCTTCTTTGAGGTCAACTACCTACTTTCAGAATCGAGTGAGGATCTGTATTGTTTGCTTTACAATGTCTTCTGACTTGTTTCACTTTTAACAATGGCACCATTTCTATCCATGTTGCTGACAATGTCAGAATTTCATATTTTCATGGTAGAATAATATTTCATTTTGCATATATGCCAGACTTTCCCTGTTTATCATTCATTGATGGATACCTTGTTTGATTCTATGGGCTATACATTATGAACGATAGTGTCATAGACATAGGAGTGTAGGTAACATTTTAATATAATGAGTATATCCCATTTGATCATATACATAACTGTAAGATAGTTATCTTTTCATTTCTTATGCCTTCTGTATTTTCTTTCTTTCTTTTTTTCTTTTTTATTGTTTGTCTGTTTGTTTTTCAAAGACAGGGCTTCTCAGTAGCTTTGGAGCCTGTCTTGAAACTTGCTCTGTAGACCAAGCTGGCCTCAAACTCACAGATTTCTTCCTGTCTCTGCCTCACAAGTGTTGGGATGAAAGGCATGTGCCACCACCACCAGCCATTGCCCATTTGTCATTGTTAAGACTTACAATACTGTATTAAACATGTGAAAATAAATACTTGAAATGGATGCGTGGGTTTTAGATTGGAGATACAATTTTTAAACACACATCATTCCTATGTATCACTGAAAAGCAAAAATATAAGTAAAATGTACTGGCAAAGATTTGGAAATTCAGTCTCATATATTACTTCTAAGCTGCCCATGCCTGGGTATTCCCACACAATAGTGCCTTCTGTGACATGCAGAGCACATGTGATAGAGCATTCCTAGAAAGAGCAATATGCTATTGATTCTGCAATTCACTTTCAAGTTGCTGTCACTTCTGGATTTTGATGTAGGCATCTCAGGGGGACAAATGTGCAGACAGTGTCATTGTGTTCTGACCACCACCTGGTACACTGGAATTACAAGATGTCAGGGACCTTAAAGATGCATTCAAAATTTCAAAGATGATATTAAAATGTTGCGGGACTGTTCACCTTAGAATAATACAGCAATTCGTTTTTTAAATTTGATTTCCTAAAATTCAGAAATCAGTTACTAAATAAAAAAGATTTCTCTACAAACTCACTGGCACCTTTGGTTTCTTTTCTTCTAAAGCTACATCACAGCTTTACCTTTTTAATTTTTGTGATGATTTGAATAGATATGGTCCCCACAGACTCGTGTGTTTGAATTCTTGGCCCGTAGGGACTGGAACACTATTAAGAAATGTGTCCTTGCTGGAGTAGGTGTGACCTTTTTAGAGGTGTGTCCTTGCTGGGGTAGGTGTGACCCTGTTAGAGGAAGTGTGTCACTGTGGAGGTGAGCTTTGAGTTCATATATGCTCAAGCAGCACCCAGTGTGTCAGTTCACTTCCTGTGTTTTGAAGATTAAGATGTAGATCTCCAGCTCCTTCTCCAGCACCATCCCTTCCTGCATGGCACTGTAAGCCAGTACCAATTAATGCTTTCCTTTAGAAGATTTGCTGTGGCCATGGTGACTCTTCACAACAATAGAAACCCTAACTAAGAAAGAAGTTGGTTTGGTCCATTACTTCTTCACTATCCTCCCTTTCCTCCATTTTGGAATGATAATGTATATTCTGTGCCATTATATGTTTGAAGGATGTGATCTACTTTTTAAATTTTGATTTTATATGGGATTACAGTTAAGAGATTGCATGAATCTCAGAAGAGACTTTGAACTTTGGACTTTTAAACATTGTTGGGACTCTGAGAGACTACAGGAACTTTGAAGTTGGACTAAATGCATTTTGCCTTATGTTATGGTTCCAAGCGATGGGAGCCAGGGAGTGGAATGTGGTGGTTTGAGTAGCTTTGGCCCCCTTAGACTCATCTGTTTGAATGCTTGGCCCATAGAGACTGGCGCTCTTAGGAGGTGGGGCCTTGTTGGAGGAGGTGTGACACTGTGGAGGTGGATTTTGAGCTTATAAAAGCTCAAGCCATTCCCAGTGTATCAGTTCACTCTTTGCTGCCTGCAGATCATTTCGTAGAACTCTCAGCTACTTCTCCAGCACTATGTGTGCCTAAATGTTACTATATTTCCTGCCATGATGATAATGGACTAAACCTCTGAAACTGTAAACCAGCACCAATTATTTTCTCTTGTCAGAGTTGCCATGATCATGGTGTCTCTTCACAGCAAGAGAAACCCTAATACAATTTTGTTTTTTAATTTTATCCTGTTACTTTCATTTTATTCATATATTTTTCTTCCCTCTTTTTACCATACAAGTCCTTTGCATATATATTATGACTTCTAGTTTAGTGTTTCTATAGGATTCCTGAATGTGCAAACAAGTGCATCTCTTTTCCTTGTGTCTTCTCTTGGGCTCTTTTCTTTCAGTTTGTTTGTTTTGCCCAATTCTCATGTGTTAGGTTTTGTTTTTATCATGTTGTATTATATTACATTGATTATTATCCCTTAGGAGCTTGCTTGCTTCCTAATGAGAGACAGAAAGGAGTTGGATCTGGTTGAGAGAGGAGGTGGGGAGGAACTGGGATGAGTAGAGAGAGGGGAAATTTTAAACAGGATATATTATGTGAGAAAAAAATCTATTTTCAAAAGAAAGGGATAGGGGAAGAGAGACAACTGAAAAAATAGAAAATGAGGTATCACTTCATATGTACTAAAATAAATCTTTATATCTATTAGAAAGGCATACAGTGCCAAATAAAATTGGGATGGGAGATCTAGGACCATCTGTGCTCTGAGCACAAGTACTTCCTGAACTCCCAACCTATGATGTAGTCAGTTATGCCCAATTATAAGTTCAAAATATAGTGTGTTGAAACTGTCTCTAATCTTCCTGACCAACACAACCACCAGTTTAGATTAGCTCACTCTACATGTGTTCAGAATGTTTAGCTAGTATACTAATAAAAATAACCTAGCACAAAGCCCATTTCATAACAAATTACGTGCTTTCATTAAGTCGAACAGAATTTGATGAAATAAAATTTTCATAGAATAATCTTCCCTTCCCCACTCTCTTCCTTCTTTTCATCTTTCGTTCCCTCCCTCCCTCCTTCCTTCCTCCCTCTCTCCCTTCCTCCCTCCTTCCCTCATTCCTTCCCTCTCTCTGCCTTTCTTTCTATCTTTCTTTCTTCCTGGGAGACCTTGAATGCAGTCCTTCCACTAGCACAAATTATATAGTTGAGTTTCCCACATTAACCATATGTCAGCACATTCTGGAATACAATGGGTAAGCCTTGGCCTGGGAAAATCACCTATATAATCATATCTCCTCTGCCCATTAAGTATTAGAATAATTTTCTTATAAAAATTAAGTCAAAGGGCTGGAGAGATGTCTCAGTTGTTAAGAACACAAACTGCCCTTCCAGAGGACTGGAGTTTGGTTCCTAGCATCCATACCAGATGGTTAACAACCACCTGTAATTCTGGTTCCAGGAGATCCAATGCCCACTTCGAGGTTCTGCGGGTACCTTCCCTTATATGTGTACATATGTATACACATGTACATATAATAAAAATATTTAAAAATTAAGATATATCAGAAGAATTAGCATGATTTAAAAATTGAATATTGCCCAAGTAGGTCCAAGTGTGCTATTTTGTGGATGTCTGGGTTTCAAAAATCTTCATCTGTGGAAGCTTAACAATCAGCATGATTCTGTTAAGAAATGGAGCTTCAGAGAGAGGGGGGATTTGACCATGGTGTGGTGTGGGACAATGTCAATCATATTTTAAATAAACACTGATTGGCCAGGTGGAAAGTATAGGTGGGACAACCAGACAGGAAGTAGAGGCAGGTCAATGAGAACAGGAGAATTCTGGGAAGAAGGAAGCCCTAGTCGGCAGTCCTGACCCAGCCACAGAAGAAGCAAGATGTGACTGCCTGGCCCAATAAGGTACTGAGCCACATGGCTAGCATAGACAAGAATAATGGGCTAATATGAGTTAATAAAAAGCCTGAGCTAATGGGCCAATCAGTTTATAACTAATGTAGACCTCTATGTGATTTCTTTGGGACATAATGATTGCAGGAAACGGGCAGGAAAGAAGTCCCAGTCAACAATGGTGGAGGAACTGATTGTGAATGATGTTCAGTATTTTATTAAAAGAAAAAGGCCCTAAAAGCTACCTTATTTCTTCCATATTGACACAAAGATAGAAGATGCTATCTCTGAATCAGGAAGTGGATGCCCACTAGACACAAAACTTTTTGGTTCTTTAGCCTTGGGCTTATCATCCCTCAGAACCATACAAAATAAATACCTGTTGCTTATAAACTATATGTGCAAAAGACAAGATCTCCTGAGTAAATTAGGAGCATGGGGACCTTAGGAGAGGGTTGAAGTCGAGAGGAGAAGCAGGGAGGGGAGCAGAGAAAAATGTAGAGCTCAATAAAAATCAATAAAAAAAAACTACACGTGTTACATAATTTTGTTGTTTGTAAGAAACTGTGAGGCAATGCCTACAAATTTGAAATCTATGAGAAGCAGAAAGAATCCTGGGCTTATGTTGACTCTTAGTAGTCTTCAGTCTGTTCCCTCTGGTTCAAAGGAGGCTATCCCTATAGGGGAGTGGTTTGCAGAAAGATGAATGAAACCCCAGTCAGGGGGTACAAGCTCAGAGAAAAAGCCTTTTCCCTACATGTAAATTCATTTATGAAGATGTATATTTTGGTTTAAAAAAGCACATAGTGTTTTATGTTTGAATGAGTCGAATTTCTAATCCATTGACATTTTGGTGACCTTCCTTGATTACATTGGATAAGAGAGTTGCTGTCATACTATTAAAATAGTAGAATGCTTTAAAAATCATATATGTGGCAGGATACAAGATCAACTAAAAAAAATCAGTAGCCCTCCTATACACAAAGGATAAAGAAGCAGAGAGGGAAATTAGAGAAACTTTACCTTTCACGATAGCCACAAATAGCATAAAGTATCTTGGGGTAACACTAACCCTGTGAAAGATCTATTTGGCAAGAACTTTAAGGCTATGAAGAAAGAAATTGAAGAGGACACCAGAAAATGGAAGGATCTCCCATGCTCTTGGATCGGTAGGATCAATATAGTAAAAATGGCAATTCTACCAAAGGCAATCTATAAATTCAATGCAATCCCCATCAAAATCCCAAGAAAATTCTTCACAGACCTTGAGAGAGCAATAATAAACTTTATATGGAAAAACAAAATCTATATTTTTTTGAAATTGTGATTACATAATTTTCTCCCTTTCCTCTTCTCCTTCCAACTGTTTCTATACATTCCCCTTGCTCTCTCTCAACATAGTCTCTTTTTCTTTAATGACTGATCTATATATGTATATATACTATGTAAGGTATATGTTTTGTATATGTATGCCTAAATACATAGTACATAAACATGAATATCTAAATACATAAAATGCAACTTTCTCAGTTCATATAAAATAAGTAGAAACAAAAAGAAAACAAAGAACACACTTATGGTCAATACCACACCAATGGTGAAGATGGGACACACACACAGCCATGCAATCCAGAGGACCCCACCCTCAAGCCTACCTGCCCCCATTAACTTCTTGTGTGAGCTTAGAGCAAACATTGATTCAAGTCAATTTCTGTTATTTTTTAAAATCTGTAAATAAGAAATTTGTGCCAGAGACCTTAGATGTCTTTTTATCCCTGAAAAAATATAACAGCTTCTGTGGCACAGTTTGCTGCTGTGTAAGTCCAGTTCTACTACTTTCAGGAATACTCCAATGGGACAGATCCATACCAAGACCAGATATATTACTGCTTCTCTCTTAAAGGAGACAATCTTTCTGTAAGATATAGCATTTCTCCTTGATTATTTCATGCCTTTTTAAAGTTTCAAAATCTTTTTTTCAAGAGCACAAAATTTAAGATTTCTCTCTCTCTCTCTCTCTCTCTCTCTCTCTCTCTCTCTCTCTCTGTGTGTGTGTGTGTGTGTGTGTGTGGTGTGTGCACAGGTGCCCATACATGTGTGCATGTACAGAGATTTGAGGAGGGTGTTTGGTGTCCCCATCTATCACTTTATTCCTTGAGGCAGGGTTTCTTCCTGAATCTGGAGCTTGAATTTGGCTATGTATATGGCAGCCAGCAAGCTGCAACGATCCACCTTTCTTGGCCTTCCTCAGTGCTGGGATTGCAGCTGCCTATGAGATCACACCCAGCTTGTTACAAGGATGTTGGGATTGCAGATGCCTATGAAACCACACCCAGCTTATTACAAGGATGCTAGGATTGCAGGTGCCTATGAGACCATGCCTGGTGTATTACAAGGCTGCTGGGATTACAAGTCTTCATGGATGTACATCAAAATGTCTAATCCTCAAAGCCATATCTCTAACCCCTTCAAGTTTTCTTCAAGGTAAAGAAGGTGGGTGTTACATGTGGCAGAGCTGAGATAGATCTCAGAGTTTCTGAAACAGATGAATCCTATCCAGGACAGTTGGTATTGATCTCTGTTCTCTCTTTAAGTCCTTCTCATACTAGAACACATTTCAAACGTCCCCTGTTAGATGTCTTGTCACTAATGTCACTCGAGTACTTGATAGCTCAATCTCAACATGCTTACACCCTATTCATTTTATTGTCCCACTAATATTTCCTGGTTTTAATAATGCTCAGTTTTGGATAGACATCTATCCCAGTGGCAAGATTGTGTAATACACTGATATGAAACTTTTCAACCATCTCTGTGCTGGCCAGTTAAGTATACTCTGACAGAAGAAAAAACATCTGGGATGTCAACTACATAGACTTTAACCAGGTACTTTTCACAGAAAGTATAAATACTAACATATTACAAAGCTGAGAGTTCCATAGACCTTGCCAACACTACCTCACTGAGCTCGCAGGAACAGTGACCTCTGTTCACCTTCAAACCGTTATGTCTAAGCTCAGAGCCCTGTGTTTTACAAAGGTTTTATCTCCACTGTGCCAGTGCTCTGCCTGACTCTTATCTCAGTGGAGTCTGTGTGTGCCCCACTGGCATCCCAAGAAGACATAAGAAGAAACTCTATGCTTGGGTCATGTGTGTCGTTGTTTAATCAGAACTTTAAAATGCATTATTTTGTTTGGTTAGCTTTACAAAGTGTTTTGCATGTCATTTGCTATTGAACAATATATCAAATGCTAGATATTTTCATAGAAGTGTATGCATTTGAATTTTTGTGTCCTTATATGTACAAGAGAAGCAAACACTCATTAAAATAAATTATAGTGATTTCTTTTCTGATCATATATATTTATATATGATGTCTTTTGTAATTATATGTATATATATATGAATAATTAATATATATACTACTGAATAAAACACCCCAAATTTTACCAGTCTTGAACATATGGAACAGTGCCTATTTTCCCATAATTTTTATTTGAATTAGGTCATAGAATTTATAATTAATTCCCAAACAATTTTTGGCAATGTTTGTTGCTTCTATTTCCAGAAGATAAGGCACATTGCAAGAATCAGCTATTTCTGAATTGTTCTGTGTTTTTATATTTCATTAACCTAACCCCATATTTATCTTTAGGTGTTTATGTCTAAGTGATCTAATGAATTTTTTGAGAGAAATATTGCATGTGTTCGTCTGTTGTTTTACAGCAGCATCCGTTTCTAATCAAGGCGATAGACTCAACAGGACACATACAGGTCATAGGAATATTCATGTTGAGAAAGAACCTTCTGGGGCATTTGATAGATTTCCCGTTTTGCTGATGAGTGTCTTCCATTAAAGGGGTGACAAAACATTGTGGCTGGTAAATAACACAGATTAGGACTGAGACTAGGATGCATTTTAGACATAATCTAAGACCGGCTATTCACAGAGCTTTGTGTATTTTTAAAATGGCTTATTCAGATAAGGCGTTCACTATGAGGAAAATGTGGCAAATGAAAAGACAGGGTAGAGGAATGACTCTCCTCAGAGAAGCATGAAAAAAATTATGAAACATTGTTTGACCTTAAACCTAGATTAAGTTAATCCCAACCTGCGGGAGCTTCAGTGGTTTATGGAAAGCTCCTTGGTAGTTTGTCTAACTTTCTCTAAACCAGGAACTACTGAAAGCCTCCCTCCTCCATTCTAACCATTGCCAGAGTTTACAAAATAATCTCTTCGTGTTTTTGCCTGCAGCCATTACTTTTCTGAACTCAAAGACCATGTCCTGAATAGCAATAATCTATGGATCTGTAAAAAACAGCTCCTACCTGAATCAGCCCAAAAAGCCAGTTTCTGAAGCTAGGATTGTCCTTTATCAGAAACACCAGACATGAACTCTATAAAGAATGTGCATGTGTGTGTGTGCACGTGTGTGTGTGTGTGTGTGTGTGTGTGTGTGTGTGTGTGGTGTACTTGAGTGTGTGGTTGGCAATGAAGTGAGAATAATACTTTTAAAGACTTTCTTGTAATAAATTCTTAATTAGAAAATTTTAGAGTTCATTTTGGTCTTAGGGGAAGTGCATGGACAAAAAATAAGCCCCCAAATAGTTGAATTCTTTTAGAACTTAAATTATTCTTAAGGTTTTCGTCAAATGATTTTGTCTTTTAATTATAAGAACAATTTTTTAACATAGGGTAAATCCTGTGAGGTACTATTTAGTTCATTGTAGTAGTAATTTAAGAATTGGTACCCTGGTGACTTGACAGATTTCACACCATTTTCCAAAGTGCCAAACTTGTATTCAGACACAGAGAAAATCTAGAATTTAATCTATGTGGACTTTCTTACAAAGAGACTATAATTACTGACCTACAAAACTTAGGTTTCTGCAGGTGTTATCAATGCCACCTCACTGGGCTCTCAGGAACAGTGACCTCTTTTCACCTGAAACCATTATGCCTGAGCCCTGTGTTTTAGAGGGCTTCACCACCACTGTGCTAGTGCACTGTTGGGCTCTTATCTCAGCAGAGAGAGCCCCTGCCTGTGCCCCTACAACCTTTCAAGAGGCAAAGAGAAGACACCCTGTTCATGTCAGAGATATTCAGAATTCCTAAACCTTAACACAGTCTCAGGGAAGAAAATGTATGAAGAAGGCAAAGCACATCAACATAGCCAAGCCTTGTAATACCACTCCAACCTCCCCACCCCCTGCCAAATCTGTGCTATGCAGAGTCTTTCGGAGAACATGTTGGCATTGCACACAATATGAAAATGCCAGATTTGCAGAGAAAGTGTAGAGAGGGCAACAGGGTCTGAGCTTAAATAACTTAAAGGTGATGGTTTCAATCGTCTCTCTTCAAAGTGTTATTATTTCAGCTTCACTTCAGCATGTATTGTGGCATCTTCCGCACAGGTTATGGTGAGAAATAATATCAATGAGTTTAAAGGAGCTTTTTTCCTTTTGAACAAAGCATTGTTATTTAAATGTGAAATAAGTGTTTCTTGCTTCTGAATCTGTTTGTCATGTCTCAGGAGCAGAACAAATCAGAGACTGAGACTATCAGCCCACTGAAAGGCTTAACTGAATCAGGTTCACTGGATGCCTTGCTTCAAAAGACATGTTTGCAGAGCTGAGGCTCCCAGACACACATGGCAACAGTCATGCTTTCCAATGCATGGTACCCAGTTAGTAAGCAAATGCTTTTAAATGAGGCAACTGAAAAGGATATCTATTACAGAAGACATTTCAGTCCCATCCTTTGGGTGTTCCTAGCACTGCTTTGGATTAGCAGATTTCCAAAAGGTTAATCTTCACGGTTACATCCTAACTGTGTGCTTGGAAATGGAGCACACAGATCTCATGAGCTAGCAGCATACAGCAGATGACACATCGAGATAGTCTTCACACGTACCACTTCCAACTCCCACCACCTACTTAAACACAATGGGCCTTTCAATGAACTGGCTTTTCTTCCTTACGATAAAGACAGCTGAACTTTTCAAAGGGTATATTTATTTGCACATGTGTTTAGGGGACATTTGTCCGTAGCATTCTCTATCCAAATTCTAGTAGCCAAGAGCTTGGTGATAAAAATCTCTGAGGGAAGATGTTTTGTGTATCCCACTGATGTCTAATAAAGGCTGGTGCATTGGTACATCTATAATCCCAGCACTAAGGTGGTAGAGGCAGGAAGATCTATGTACGAGGTCACCCTCAAAGTGCATTGCAAGTGTCAGGCCAGACTGAGGTACCTGAGACCATGTCTCAAAAAACAAACAAACAAACAAACAAAAGATCATTCTTGATAATGACCCAAAGGTATGGGAACAGAATGTCTGTTGTAATAAATTTACCCTTCAGCTACCTCTTTTAAAAGTGTTTGCTCACTGACCGGGTATCATGCATCGTGAGGCATGTCTCTTGTTGTGGGTATCTGAAAGCCTTGGCTCTGCAAACACGTCCTTGGAGACAAGTTGTTCAGTGAGCATGATTCAGTTTTGACAGTGTAATTATTCAGCTATGTGAATATGAATGGTCTGTTTAGAGAGAACCTGTCTTATTCCTTGGGAAAACCCAGTCATTATTCAGGATTTTTTTTTCTTTGACATGGTCTAAAGTAGTAGCTCAGCTCAGGATGGCCTCACACTTGCTCTGTACCTTGAGGATGACGGCACACGTAGATCTTCCTGTCTCTACTTTCTGAGTGCTGGGATTACAGAAATGTACCAATCGACCAGACTTTATTCCTTGCTAGGGAACATGCCCAAGGCTTTGTACAGTCTTAAGTAAGCAAGCCAGTAACTGGGCTACAACTCCTGCTTGTAGGATGAGTTTTGAATAGGAGATTTACTATTTAGCAGGATAATTCTTCATTGTCATTCTTCTTCTGCCATGTAAATCATTTAGTAGCATCCCTGACTATTGTTTTTCGGTGGATGTCAGTAGTACTTCTTGCCTGTCCTCTGCAGTACCAGCTTCCTATTGTTACAAACAAAACTAGTCCCAGAGATGACCAACTCCCATTGGACACGAATGCTTTCCCATCTCTACTCTGGAAATGAATGATTGAAAGGGAACTACTACTGCATCCTGTTGTTAATACTTGGAATTTCAATCTCATCAAAGTTAGCACATTAGTAACGGCGTGTGGCATTCATAATATGTGAACGCGCTTTTCGTGGAATACTCTAATTCTCATAGCAGACTTAAGAGAGGTTTGTTGATATCCTTCTTCTAAAACTTAGCGACTCAGAGTTAGGAACATATGCTTAGAGTGACGGGTGGCAAAACACTGAAGAAATTTCTCCTGCTTTTACCTTGGCCTTTGCCCACCTCGTTTCTCTGTTACTTCACATGATCTTGCTGTTCATCAGACTGTTTTGTTCATTTCTTTTATGCTAAGACTAGAGGAATCTTAGAGGCTTCTTTGCTCATCTTAAAGAAGAGGAAACTAAGTTGCAGAGAAATTAAGTGACTTGTATAAGGTTTAAAAAGTGATAAAATCAGGATTTGGTTGCAAAAGCCCTGTTACATCCAGAAGACGTGGTTTCATAGCATTCCCCCCTCCCCCACTCTCTAGCTCTTATATTATTGTGCCGCCTCTTCTGCGCTATTTCTTGAGACTTGGTGGAAGTAGGGTTAGTATAGTTGTCCTAGTTAGGGATGAACACTCAAATCTTTTACTCTCAGCACTTTGACCAGATACGCCTCTCTTTATTGATTACTGTCTACTGCAAAATGAAGCTTCCCTGTCCAACTGTGGTTACATGTAAGACCTACATAGGATCAAAACAGCCGAAGTTCCCAGATAGATGGAGTAGATGATCTCCAGGCCCCACCCCAACTGAAGAGCTATTGACAGAGGATATTGCCGAGGACAGGAAGAGTCATTTTTTTTTTATTGAGGATATGGCCACAGATAGATTTTTCCATGCTGCAGTTGATGGTCCCACAGCCATGCACATGTGAGCATGGTACCTTACTTAGTTCTCAGAACGAAAAGTCATGAAGTTGGGAGGAGAGCACATGAGGGAATGTGGATGAAGCTGGAGAGGGAGACATAGGGGTAGACATGATCCTATTTCATATATGAAATTGAATGAAATTTATGCCCTGGCAATGTTCAAGCATGCATGGGCGGCCCGTATATGCTGGTTCTGTTGAGCTTGTCCATATTGGGTTTCATGGTCTAAGTTGATGAGGATGACTGAGCAGGTCTCTTCCTCAAGAGGGCACCAGACTGTAGTACCTGTGCTACAGGACAGGTATGTGAGCTGGAAACTAAGCTGGAGACTTAAAAACACACACACACAGACAGAGACATGGGACACAGGTCATCCTTGATACAAGAATGCCAACTTTATTGTGCTCCAGGGAAGCTTACATAGGGATCCTTAACTGATAGCCATGCCCGAGCTCATGGGATCTTTCAGCTTCAGGCCTCACCAGAGCCCAGCCCCTGCCATCAGGGGCTCATGCTCAGAGCAGCTGCAGGCACAAGTAAATGAGTTGTTTTGCTCGGTTCACTCCAGCAGGCAAAGGGACTGAAGCAGGCAAAGAAAGTCAAGGGGCCAGGGGTCTGCAGCCCCCAACACCAGATCTCATTACACAGATGGCTGTGAGCCACCTCTGGTTGCTGGGAATTGACAGGATCTTTGGAAGAATAGTCATAGCTCTTAACCCCTGAGCCATCTCTCCAGTTGTGAAATTCTTAAGAGTAAAGAGAAACTTAAAAATAAGAAAATAATAATAATAATAACTATTTGCAATGCATGTTCAAGAAGAGGAAAACAGACTTCATTCAGGAATACCACAATAGGTGCAAAGACTGAAGCAAGGGAGTTGGTTTTACGGTAGGAGAGGGATAAATTGGGCTCAACTCTGAACACAGTAAGAAGGCGTAGGCAAAGGGAATAATGGAGAGAGCGTGGACAGGAAATTCCTGAGAGGAAGTCCAGGGAAAAGTAGGGATTCTGACCGAATGTATGGGGTTCTTGCTGAGCAGAGGCCAAGATAACCAGGGTAATCAGTTATAGAAGGCATCATGCCTTCTCAGTTGAGTGATGAAAAGGCCGACACTGGACCCCAGTGTCCCGTTAAGAAGAGAAAATCTGGGTGAGTTTGGACAAGGACAGAATCTTTGACTTAACTCTTCCAATTTCCCACAAGTCTTTTCATCAGCTATTACTCAAACAGTTTGGCATAAGGAATTAAGAAATAGGTACAAATAAGACACTTCTGTTGTGTGTATGTTGCCTTGAATGGATTTAAAAGAAAAATAGATTGGGTACCTCCAGAATAAAATAACTAAGGCATGTTGAGGTCAGGCTGTGTCCTGATCTAACCTGGGCTAACTTATTCATATAATAAAACAGTGATTTTTTTTCAGACTGTGTCTTGTCCTGAGATGGGATATGAAGGGCACCATATTTCCGGCCTCATCCTCAGGGACCTAAGTACAAAGCTGAGGCTAATAAATGGCATTTGCAGCAGTAGAAAGGATGCTAGTCTCTAAATCTATCAGTGTGAATTGAGACTATGGGTGTATGTCAAGGAAACTGGGCCCAAGGGCTTATTAGAAACAGCAGACAGAGAAAAGGGTGTACTTCTCTGACCCGGACTGCACAAAGAAGTAGACACCTGACTCTGTGCTGACAGCGGCCCCCGTTCACTTGCCATCTGACTACCTGGTGTATATGCTAAGGGATGGACCCACAAGCAGAGATATGCCACTCTCCTAGGGTCTTCAGCTTGGCTTGTTCCTTGCTGTTGAAGTGGCCTACTCGAATGCTGGCCATCATCATATTCCTGTTCGTCCATCTCACCTGCTGTGATCGTCTGTCTCTTTCTTTACCCAGCACCAGCCTTGCTCTTTTGCCACTGCAACTGGGCTCAACTTCGGAGCTTTGCTCTCAAAACGGTAACCCACAGAGACTTGACTCAGGATCGCTGAACCTGCTTGGGTCTGCTCTCTGACCAGTACAGACTTCTGCATAGTGTCCGATTTCCAGCTTTGCTTCTCAGGCCTTTGGGGAAATTCTTTCTTTCCCCTTTACAGCCATTCTGTCACCTAGATACAAACATATACACATACAGATAGATATTTACTGTATAATATCTGTGTGATGAACAATATATGAACAGAGAGTTAATACGAGTAATTATAATTGGGATGAAAGAACCAGTGTGGCCAAGGAAAACAGGGATAACGAGCAAATTCCTGCAGCTGAAACTGCCGTAGCTTGTGACTTTGTTATTTAATAATACGTTATAGTTTTACAGAAACCCATAAATGTGTTCTATATTTCTGACATATCACATGCAGGATACCTTGACTTAAGGAAAGACCCTTCCAGGACATCTCCAGCCTCCATTTTGTTCTGATTCTGTGGTCACTGAGCACCGATCCCCTGGGCTAACCTTGACTTCCGAGGAGAATTCCATAGCAGAAAGCATAGCCTACCAAATGACCAGCCTTGAGAGGCTCACGTTGGTTTATCTCATTATAGTCACTCAAGAGCAATTTCATCAATGACTGGTGGGTGGGAAGACCTGGGAGAAGATGAAAAAGAAGAGGTGAACTGGTTCCCATTTTGCTGGAGGCTAGCTTTGCCTAGCCACTTGAACTTTCTGTCTTGAGAGCAGAAAACCTTGATAGCCCCAGGATGTTTTGTAATGTTCCTCAGGCCTCTGGGTAGGGCAGGGAGGGTGGGGCAGCTGAGTCAGGTGGAGCCACTGTCTGAGTTCCCTATGGCTGGAGGATAGTGAAGTGGAGAGAAAGCCACCAAGATTAATATCTGGACTATGAGTAAGAAACAGAGCATGCGTGGAAAAACCCAAGTTTGAGAGAAAGCTGCTGATGCTATGTGAAAGACAAGTCATGAGACCTATAGTCTGGCACTTTGAGCCCTTGCTCAGCTCACGACCCCATTCCCACACTCTGGAGTTGCTTTTTCTTTCTTGATACGCGCTCTCTAGTTCTTTTCACTGTGTTCCTAGCACAACTTTCTTTGTTCTCAGACACAAAACCCTCAGAATCTCATAGTCTCCCAGACTCAGATCTGTGCCTAGAATTCTGCAGCCTTCAGAAGCAGCTATGGCTCTTCCATATTATGGGGTGGAAGATGTCGCTGAATGAATATAAGAAATACATGATAAAGGTAATAAGAGGGAGGGGGGTCTTCAAAGAAAGACAAACTATTGTGCTTAGGCAGACAGCCAATCTGGTGAACTTCATTCCACCCCAACTCCCTAACGTCTTTCCTCCCTTAGATGAGAAACTGTCAAATCCTATAAACTCCAGCAAGCAGTGATGATGCAGCATTGTTTGCCGGGCTAGGCTGTCTGAAAACCGGCTCTCTCTATGCTAATAGTCCTCTTGTCATGCATGCGGATGCTTTGTTTCTGTGCCCCCAAAGTCTTTGCTATGCAAATCAAACCACAGGGGCACTTTAACATGTAAATCACATAATCTCCCTCATGTGGGATGAATTGACGGATTTTAAACTCCTTGACTGTTGGGAGGTAATGAACGTACTTATTTAACTGGTATTATTGCACTGGGCACGGTTCCTACTCTAGGCTTTACCCTGCGGTGGGGCCGTGCCAGGGGAGAGCTAGTACAATTATTAATGTCGCTGTCAAAAGAACAAGAAGAGCCCAGACCTGAGAAATCCTGATCCCTTGGGGAGGAATTTGGGACTCGCCTCAGAAACTGCCAACTTTTGGGTCCTCCTTAAGGGATGCTGGGGCCTTCTACTTTGATTAGAGGATGAATGCTGGATCTTCTTGGGAAAGACTGTTTTCAGCTTGTTTATAGGTGCAAAGAGCCAAGGAGCAGTAAAGAGGCATTTCGACCCTGCAGCTGGGAGGTGTCCAGGCTGGGGAGCAGAGCCAGCGCCCGCCTTTGCTATGCTGGAGAAGATTGCTCACCAGCTGCTTGCTGCTGCAGCCTGGTCTTTAGTTTGGGGCTAAAGTCACTTTTCGTCCCATGCCAGTTTGCTTTCCATAAAAGAGGGATAATACTAGGGATAGAGGGAGCAGTGACTAGATCCTGTTTGAAATGACATATGAACTGCCTGGGCAAGACGCGCTTGTTCCAGAAATGAAGTGTGATTCCATTAAAATGTGTGATTTCTGGAAAGAGCCTACCTGGTTTTTGGAGTACGTGGTACTGGATTTATTTGTTGGTAACAAATTGATGAGAACAAGATTTCGGCCTTATGGTGTGAGTTTAAAAAGCAAGGCACAGTGAAAGGCAACTCCAGCTCTTACCAGGCTGTTGGTCTCCTTGTGGGTTTTTGGTTTGAAGGCTTTGACTGTACCATGCTCATTTCTGTGTTACCTGTATGCTTTCCCCCTCTGGGCACCGGTCCAAAGCTTCCTTTCAGCTGTGTTTAGACTGCATACATTTCCCCATAGAAACAATTGCTGCAGGACTTCTTGGATGATGGACAAAAATTGATCTAACCCAAATGTAGCTGAAATAGTGTGCATTTGCAATTATACCCAGCAAGAGGAATTAGAAACAAGTATTAGAAATCCCCCTTTCTAAAAGCCATTCACACAAACATATCAAAACACTGCTAACTCTGAAATCACCCTACCCTAAGCTTTATCAGCCTCCCTTATTCTGACACTTTTACAGGAAGAGAAGGAGGAATCCCACTGGGGCATGCTCCATCAAAATTTGGAGGAATGAGGCATGGGGGTGTTGACCTACATGGACAGAGAAGATAATTAAGTAAATAACTTTAAACCAGTCTATCTCTATATATTGGTTTGTTCCTTACATTACTGGAGCATCATCCATATCCCTCCCAGCCCGAGAAATTTATTCCTCGGATGTAGTGTTACTCTGAGGGTTCACAACTAAAATGTTGATTTCTGGTAAGGCCTATGTTTGAAGTACATCGTATTTCAACTTATTTTCTGCCCCAAACCCTTTAGCTTCACATCTTTGCACCTGGTGATCCTAATTGCATTTACTAACAAATTTGCTTATAAACCTACCTTTGAGCCCATTTTCAGTGACTCTGACCTAGGAGAGTAGAGAAGTGACGGTAGCAATGAAGAAGTGGTTTTTGGTGGAGTGACTGAAGGCTGATCAAGAGGAACAAGGAGTCTGTCCCAATATCTATACCAATGGGAATACTGCAGTGGGGATGGTAACAGCTACTCTGGTAGGACCGTTCACTATCAATAATATGTGAAAGGAATACAGTGACTAAAGAGGTCCAAATCTTCTGCAAAGAGTTCAGGTAAGTTGGTCCTTGAGGTCTACACCGTTGCTTTCCCTCCAGAGTGACACTGCTCTTGTTTTGACAGAAGCATTTCTTGAGTTCCACACTTGGTATTTTTGAATAGGATGGTTAAAGATTATTGATCACAAAAACATCTCCCCTCCAAATGATTTTTTGATGACAGCTGCAGTCAGTTCTGTGCTCAATGGGGGGTATAGAGAATTAGAATTTGCCTCCTGGGGTTGTTGTTGTTTCTTTTTCTCATTTTCAGTTTTATCACACGGAACCTTTTCCAAATATATGTTATAGAAACAGTCTGAAAAAAATACTCATCTTCTCCAATGCTGAGACTAAGGCATGTTCAACTAACGGTGGCTGCTTGTATCCACAAAAATGCTTTCATCTCTAGTGTTGTGGGAAGAGAGGAGGAATAATGCACTGTCCTGAGGTTAAAGTAAATCTATTATCTCTTGAGTTTGGTTGGCTGGAGGGACACACCCAGGATGATGGCTGTCAAGGTCTATCGGCTCTGTTTTTCCATGTCTTTCCTCCCAAAGACCAAATGTGGTACAATCCTATTACAGATCTCAGAAAAACAATTTTGAAGGCTGGAAACAACAACAACGAAAGAGAACTTGATCTGACATGCTCAGGAGACCCCTGAACAAACCATTATTTCATGCTCTGATGTTTAGCTATTGTTTTCCGGAAGGATGAAAATTTAAAGTCGCAGAGGTGGAAAGCCATCCGAGGATCACCAGATTGTAGCAGGTGCCAGGTACCACACGATGCTCTGGAGGCTAGAGTGGAGGATTTTAACTCAATCTTCAGTCCAACTCTATCCTGGATAGAGTAGGGACAAGAGCTGCAAGGGCGGGGTCTTAGGCAACCCAAATCCTCTGGTTCTAGTTTTCAACCAAGATTGCTACAGAGAAAGGCTTTCTTATGAATAAGGATCTTAATTTGATTTCTGAAAGTCAGAAAGAAATCATTGTGAAAAGCCCTCTGATTTGGATTTACAGGTACATTGTGATTGTCAGATGAGAATCATAATCGCCTTTGAAAAGTTCTTAACCAATCATTTATTAGGCAAATACCACTGAGTGCCAGCCATTTGGTGCTGAGCAAATGTTTAAAAAGCTGTAGAAGTGGAAATTTTCTTCCAGATTGTTTGCAAACTACTTTGCATAGGACAAATAATTCCAGTTATTAATTTGAATATATTAGGAAAAAATATTGTAGTATTTTTATTGATTGCAGAGTAAAATACAAGCTTCTTATGGATCCTTATGAAAGGCTTTTTATGATCCTGCCCTTTCTAATATTGCTTGCTGCCTCTCAGCCCCATCATCCATTCAGTATGGACTCTGACTGTCTTCCTCTTTTTTTGCTTCTGTTCTTTTTGTTTGGGAAACTGTTGGAGGAAGCCGCTTGTTGGTTCCCAGCCGCTTAGACCCAAAATAATCACACAGAAACTGTATTATTTAAATCACTGCTTGGCCCATTTGCTCTAACTTTTTATTGGCTAGCTCTTCCATATTAATTTAACCCATTTCTAGTAATCTGTGCATTGCCACATGGCTGTGGCTTACTGGGTAAAGTTCTGTCTGATTCTGGTGAGGCTACATGGCTTCTCTCTGACTCCACCCTTCTTTCTCCCAGCATTTGGTTTAGTTTTCCCTGCCTACCTCAATTCCCTGCACAGGTCCAAGACAGTTCCTTTATTAACCAATTGTATTCACAGCATACAGAGGGGAATCCTACATCAGGAAACCATTTCATTTAAGGTTTTCCTATGCCCCTTACAAAATTCCCTTTGAACTGATAACTCTTACCGATCTTTTAGGTCTGATATTACATTTCATTTTCTCTTTAAATGTCTTTCTTGAGCACTTAACTTGGAGTAGGTGCTATGAAAGTGTCCTGTGGTTGCCTGGCAGTCTACTTGGGCTTCAGTAATGAAATCCTGCAGAGTAACTTAAATAACTTAAATAGCAGAAAGGCATTTCTTTTCTTTTTAAAAAGGCTCCTTTTAAAAATATTATTCCCAATTTATTCTTTAAACTTTTCATACATTTATACCACATAGTTTGATTTTATCCATCTAACTACCTCCCCTAATTCTAGTGAGATATATTTTGTCATGAGTCTGGAGGGTATACATACTGCTACCCCATCCATGTATGAATTTAATATTTATGGACTTGAACAATCAATGGAAAGTAATTTTAAAAGATTGTGTTTGTCCTGAATATGTGAACCCTTCTCTTGTTTTGTTTCCTAAATAATACAGTGTATCAGCTATTTGCATAGCATTTGGATTGTATTAGGTACTGTGACTCATCTAGATGTGACTTCAAGTATAAGACAGGAGGTACACATAGCTTAGGTACAACTACTATGCCATTCGAGATGAAAGACTGGACATATACGAGACTGGCATAGGCAGAAGGTTCTGGAATCAGTCCTCCATGGATACTAAAAGTTTGTAGCAGATAAAGTTTCAGCTTTGTCAGATTCTGGTGAGGGCTCTCATGTCTTGTAGTTGCATGCCTTATTGCTACATCCCTTCATGATAGAGGGAGAATGATCTCTGTGGTGTCTCTTTTTATGTGGACATGAATCGTGTGGATGATCCCACCTTTATTACAGCATCTAGCCTTCACTGCTTCCACACAGGTTCTACATCCAAACACCATCACAATAGGTATCAGAACCTGAACATAGGAGTTCAGTGAGAGACACAAAAATTCAGTTCATACTAACCTTGTCCCATAGTCACATTGATGAATATCTTGATTATCACCATAGAAATTTCGTCCGATAGGTGCAGATAGAGACAGAGACCCACATCCACATCAGAGCAATGGACTGAGCTCCCAAGGTCCAGTTGAAGAGCAGAAGGTGGGAGAAGATGAGCAAGGAAGTCAGGACCGCGCGGGGCTGGTCCACCCACTGAGACAGTGTGCCTGATCTAATGGGAGCTCACCAAATCCAGCTGGACCGGGACTGAACGAGCATTTGATTAAACCGGACTCTGAATGTGGCTGCCAATGGGGGCAGACTGAGAAGCCATCAATAATGGCACTGGGACCTATCTCTTCTGCATGTATTGGCTCTTGGGGACCCTAGTCTATTTGGAAGCACACCTTCCCAGGCCGGGATGGAGGGGGGAGGGCCTTGGAATTCCCACAGGGCAGGGTACCCTGCCCTCTCTTAAGGATGCAAGGGGAGGGAGGAGGGTTAGTGGGGGAGTGGGAGGGGACTGGGAGAAGGGAAGGAAGTGTAAATTTTTAAATAAAAAGATTTATGAAAATAAATAAAAAAATTCAGTTCATAGCAGCCATATTTTTCACTCAGGGTATCACTCACATTATAGATTATATAAATATACTTTAAGGTTGTTAGTTACATAGACTACAGTATGAATGGTACTCTCTGGAATAACACCCTCATCTGTAACATGTGCTGGTTAGGTTCTCTGTTATCAGCTTGATACAAGCTACACTCATCTAGGAAAAGAGAACCTCTCTTGAGAAAATAACTTCCTTAGATTTGCTTGATTAATGGTTGATGGGGGAGGGCTCAGCCCACCATGGGCAGTGCCACTCTGGGCTGGTAGTCCTAGATTATAAAGGGAAGCAGGGTGAGTAGGCCATGGGGACCAAGCCAGCAAGTAGCATTCCTCCATGGCCTCTGCTTCAGTTCCTGACCGAACCTCTTTTCATGATGGAGTGTAATTTGTAAGATGAAACACACTCATTCCTTCTCAAGTTGGTTTTGGTCATGGTGTTTTATCACAGCAATAGAAAAAGTAAATAGGACACAATGAATTGCTTGTCAGTTCCTGTCCCCTCACTAGAGCATAAACTTCATGTAGGCAAGTTATACCATTTTTTGACATATAATTGTCTTCATATCCTCTATTGTGATTTAGAAACACAGATACAGTGAAGATGTACTGAGCTATACAGACACATAGCTGTAGGATAAAATGTGTTTGTGGCACTTGCTATCCATTTGAGAAAAGATCATTTGGGTAGGCCATGGGCTTCTGAGGGTGAAGGCATATTAGTTATGTCTTCCTGTCCTATTGAATTAAATTGAATGGATAGCTTTATCAAGGGCTCATTCTTTATAGAGTTACTATTATTTTCTTTCTGACATATTATTTCCTTTCCAGTTGTATCTCTCTGTTCCAGTCTGCTTTTGTTCTTTGGACCTCTCAGATTCTAACTATCTAGACTTCTGATCTTGACCTTCCAAGATATTTCTCTGTCACAAAAATAGAAACAGAGTTACATAAGTCCAGACTCTCCCATAGACACTTGGTGATGTAGAGACACAGCTTCACATGGAAAATGGAGGCTGTGAGCACTGCCTGCTGGAAATGCTTCTATGTGTTTCAAGTTTCTTGGCCTGCCTTTTCCCTAACAAGGGAGACCAAGGGAGTGGGGTGATCTGTACTGGGGAAGTAGGGGATGAAAGACAGTCTTGTTTCCTGAAAGGATAACTCAGATAACCAAGGAATAGTAAGATAATTAATATGTACAAAGTATCACGCTGAGTTTAGTGAGACAACAAAAAAAGAATAAGGTAGAACCCCTGGAGATAACGATTAGCTGGAAGAAATGGACTCCTGTAAAGCTGACTTCAGCACAAACAGATGTGGGAAGAGAGTATATGCAGAACATGGATGTAGGAGTTCATAGGGAGAAATCTGTGATACGCATAGCTACACAGGGCTGAAACATGACTTAAAGGAATGATTTTGGTTAGAGGCTTCTAAATGTCTTTCAGATTAACCCTTCTACTCAAAGCCATGGGGTTAGGCCATTTGGTCACTTAGTTTCAATTTCTTCATTAAAGGCACATAAATAATGTTGTTCTTATTTAAAACTTCAGACAGAATATATATAATAAAAAGGGAAATGACATTAGGCACATAAATTAAGATAATTTTTAAAAAGATAGAAATATGGAATTATATAATACAAACTTTTATGGTGGCTTTACTCATGAAATATAACTAAGTTCTTCTTAAAGTCAGGACATGAAGCTCATTCTTTTGATTTCTCTTCTTGCCTGGAGTTTGGAGAAAGACTATTCTACTGAGTTCTGGTTCCATTCAGTATGTTCTTTTCTCTGTCATTACCAGCAATGTTTTTATAAACTTATACACTTAGACCACTTCTTTATTTAGAATCTGGCATTGGCAGCTTCATCAGCTAAAAGTGTTTAAGCTGCACATGACAGGAAGTAAAATGCAAGCTGGCTCCAATAGCAAAGAGAATTAGACTGTCTCACTGTAGTTTGTGAATGTTCTGTACAGAACATGACAGATGGGGTGACATCAACAATAGAAACCCATTTTCATATGGTTCTGGAGGCTGGAGTTTCAAAGCTACCACTGCCTTGGGGTCTAGGTGTAGGCAAGCCTGGTGTCTTCTGCGACCTCTTTCCCTAGCAGGCATTTACTATTTTCTTACTGTATCCCCATGGGCACTAGTATAATGGGACTGGGATCTGCACTAAAGGACATATTTTTGATTTTTAACTCTACCATGTTTTTAAAGATTCCGACTCTAAATATACACATTTTTTTGAAGTTCTGGGTCTCAAAGCTTTGACAATGAATGTGTACAAGGAATAAAGCTCATAGCTTCTACTTACCAAGGTCCCAGTGTAAGTGGACATCAGGCACAGCTTGATCCAGGTCTTCAGTGCAGTTATCAGGAGTCTGATCTTTTTGTCTCCAAGCTTCTCTGCTAAGTCATCAGCTTTATGTAAAGTCCATCTTTCTTCTTAGTCACAATGCTTCCTGTACAGATAGGCCTTCCCTCTTCGTTACAGTTTTGTATTTCATTCTCTTAGGAATACCTAGAAGCATGCAAGACTCCAAGTGGAATCTGGAGGCTGATGGGAAGGTGAAGGGCTAAGGCAAAACAGAGCAATGGCTTAGCTCTGAAGGACTCTTGTCTTGAGAATTAATTGTTAGGTGTGAGCTCAAAGGCTGTTTTTCTAAGTGGTTTCATTTTATTTTTTTCAACTCCATTTTCTCATCACGCACCTACTGCATCTACCATGGCAGTGGTGGTCTTGTCATTCTAAATGGGCTCTTGTGCCCTCTCATGCCCCTTTTCTCTTTTGGGCAATGTCCTAAATCAGACAGCACCTTTCTCTATCAGAAGCACTGCTTGCTTCTGTGTGTGGTATTTAAAGTTGTGCATTATGTTAACTTCAGGGCATTACACACACTGTGACATGAGTGTTGCCCTATGGACTGTGTGGCATAAAACCTTCACTATCGTGCATGGTGACTCTGGTCTGTCTAACACCATGCTACATTTAAATGATTTTCTTAAAAGGCTTCCATGCTTCCAGTCTGTGGGGTTGGTGAAGGTCATCACTGTATCATAATAGCACTTCCATGACTTTTGCTATTAGGTCTGCATTTTTCCCTGTGCTGACCACTCAAAACACTAATGTATTTGTTAAATGAATGATTTTTTTAAAAGTGTTCTTTTTGCAGCTGAGGAAACTGAGAATCAGTCCCATTGCTTATACAGGGACATATAGCCAATTAGATAAGTAATCGTACTTAGTAGATCTCCCTCCCACCTTTTTGCAGTGGCTCTGAGCTCTGATTAATGGTAGGCATTGAGTTTCTGTTTCAAGAATGAAAGTACCCGTGTCTTGCTTATTTACTTCAACTATGTATAGAAGGGTTAGGCCGCTCACCTTACTGATGTTGATGAAACAAGTTTGCACATGTGATTGTACTGTGGAGCAGAGATTCATATACTACACAAACATGAAGTATTATTTTCTAACTATAGCTTGGTATTAATAGCTTCTAGTTGCATAATTAGCCTAGAATGCATGCATTCATGAGATGCATATTTTAATACTTTTGTTGCTGCAGAGCAAAATAGACCCTTGAAATCCATTTGCAGATCAGTGCTGTGGCCACACAGGAATCAGAGCAGCCTAGTGTATGACCCGTGTATGGCCAAGACCAGCCGCTTAGCAAGACATCTCCCCTTGTGCCGTTAGTACTCATTAACTGAATTCAAATTCCAGTGGTGATAATACACACGTTTTCAACCACATATAGATTCTGCCTCTATAAAAGGAAAAAAAATCTATAAATGTAATCACCTCTCCCTTGTCAGCTAATGTAACACAGTGGTATCTTTAAAACAGTTTTCTTTGGTTGCTTTTGTGCAATGTGTTCCTCCTGGCATGGATCAGAATATGAGCAGCACTGTGTTTCAATAGAGGGTTGTTTTTTTCCTCCTGCAGCTTTTAACCAGTTACTAAGGTGTCTGCCTCTACCTGCACACAGTCTTACCATAGAGATGAAACAGGCTTTTAAAGCTTGAAAGAAAGGAAAATTGGAGATTGGGCAGAAATTGCCAATTCATCATTTTTGAGGTTAATATTATATATCAGGGAAAAACATTTTTTTAAGAGGCTATAGATTAGGAGTGTCTAAAGGTGTTTTGTTAGTTTGATTGGGTATCAGGATCTTAAAAGGAGAGGCCTATAGATTTTTAAAAAGCCTGCCCCCCATAAAGTGTGCCTAATAAGGTGTATCTAACTTATCATAAATTACACTTCTCACTCCCAGAGCTGGGAGGAGAGCTTTCCATTTATAATCTGAACGAATGCAGAGCCGACCACCCAGGGAAACCCCTTTGGTCTGATGCTTCATAAACTGAGAAGAGCAGGTTGGACATAGTGGGCTACCCGCGGCTTGATTCACAGGAGGCTATGCTGTCTGCCTGGTTTTCAGGGTCTGGAGAGATCCATATTCCCTTTGAGTCTGTGCCAAGGCACATTGCTAAACAAGAAGGCTCTGTGCTAAGGCTGGGATTTAGCTGCTCTATCCAGGGAAGCTTGCTCGCTTCCTATTTTAAAGTTGTAGGCAGTTTATTTGTTTGGGTAAACCCAATGGGAAATGAATAAGTAAAGCATCCACCAGCATGTTTCAGGAGGCTGGAAATAGATCTCAGGGTACGGTTTCTTCTTTATTTACCAACCATATATATGTATTTCAGATGTCCTTTCCACAGGCTCCTAAATCAGAGGAATGAGAGATAGTAATAGTGATCAGCCTTTGATCTTTTTTTTGTTGTTGTTGAGTGGGTTTGTTTCTAGAAGTTTGTTCCTCAACTTTTTATTTCAGAAAATTTCAAATGTGCAGAACAGTCCCGAGAGCAACACAGTGGACACTGGTGCTGACTCCTTTCTCTTTTTGTTGTAAGTCAGAAAGTAAGTTCATACACGGTTGTGATGCCTGCTTCCAGAATGCTTTGCCATAGGCCTCCTATGCATGTATGAGACATGGTCCTCTCATGATCCTATCCAAAAGTCCTAACACTGATACAAAACATGTAGGAACATATGGTCCATTTTCAAAATCCCTCCAAATGCCCCCCAAGGTTTTCTGTTGTTATTCTTCTGCTTGTTTCATTAGTCTCCACTCAGTTGGGACACTCTTTTTTTTTTTTTTGTGATTGCTTTATTATCCATGCTTCTCTTTTTTTTGTTTTTGTTTTTGTTTTTTTTTTGCACATACATATTTATTCATAAATGTAACCTGCTCAATTGCATAAGGTTATTTGTTTTTTTCCATACATTGTTTTGTTTTATTTTTCCATTCAAGAACATAATTAAAGAAATAAAAAATTTTTTTCCTTTCTTCCCCTTCTCCCGGTCCCCTCCCACTATCCCCCACCCCTCCTCCCTCCCCCTTCTTCCTTGAAAGAGGGCATGGTGCCCTGCCCTGTTGGAAGTCCAAGGCCCACCCCCATCCCTCCTGGCCTAGGAAGGAGTGCATTCAAAAAGACTCGGTTCTCAAAAAGATAATACATGCAGAAGAGATAGGTCCTGGTGTCATTGTTGATGGGTTCTCCATCTGCCAACTTT
>PVIU01021587.1:0-31259 GCA_004026605.1 Ondatra zibethicus
GGTTGGAGAGTGTCGAGGACTGGAGGGGATGAAGGTTGGAAGGTATCAGGAGTTGAAGGTTTGGAGCATGTATGTGGTGGGCTGGGGGGTGTGAAGAATTGTAGGCAGGGTGGGAGATGAAGAGCAGTGGTTCTCAGCCTTCCTAACGCTGCGACCCTTTAACTCAGTCCCTCATGCTGTGCTGACCCCAACCATAAAGTTATTTCATTGCTACTTCATAACTGTAATTTTCCTACTGTTATGAATCACAATGTAACATCTATGTTTTTCGATGGTCTCAGATGACCCCTGTGAAGGGACTGGCCACCCTCCAAGGGGTCGTGACCCACATGTTGAGAACCACTGGTGTAGAGGGTTGGAGGGTGTGGAGGGTTGGAGATACAGAAAGTTGGGGCATCTAAGGATGAGCTGAGGCTTCCAGAAGCAGGGAAGTCTGTAGTCACTCCTTCCCTGGCATTCTAAGAGGAAACAGGGCCTTGCCAATAACTTGATTTGGGAGTTTTATCTTCTGGAATGGTAAGGCAGTAAGTTTTTGTTTTAAGCCATACTATGTCTTGTGGTTAACAGATGTGTTCTGTCAACCACACAAAACTGGTACAGAAATGGAAAGCCATGAATTCAGCGCAGCTATAATACTGTGTTGGTAAGACCAGAGTAAGATCCTCTGGGGTTCATGAAGGTCATCTCTTTCTCAGGCAAAACCACAGGAAAGAGTCTGGGAGACACAGACAGAGCACAAATTACAGACTCACAATGAGGTATGCAACACTGGGCAACCTCCTAACTATCCTGGAAGCATTCCTACCTTTAAGTAAGTGCAAAGCTTTACTATTAAATGCAGGGTGTGAACACAGCACAGCATGGCAGCCCAGAGCACCACATCTCACCTGTGCAGGGGCCCCATAGAGGACCACAGCACCATGGCGCTCCTCAGCAGAGCTCAGTTTCCCCCTAATATCTGGTAAGGAAGACATGATCCAGCAGAACTCAGGTCCCTTGGAGCCCTTTGGCATCGAGAGATTATCTCATGGTTCACATCTGAGATCTTGTCTGATGGTCTGTTCTCAGGACCTGAAGACAGTTTCCATACTCAAACTACCAACGATGTCTAAGAGTTCACACCCTCCAAATGGGGTAGCTGTGACTAAGACTCGAAGGCTGCATTAATGAAGCAGCCACTCGTTGGCCCTGGAATCAGAGAAACTAGAGCATCAACCTCAGGACCAGGGATCTAGCAGAAGCCATAGGCTTTGCCTGACATCACACAATTGCGTGGTCTTCCTTCCACAAGGGCCTTCCTAGAACACAGTCTTAATGAATCACTTACACTCATATCATCATTTTAGATTCTGAGTCTTCTCACTCACCTCAGCTCTACTCTAGATTCAGAGGGCTCTAAACACTCTGGCCTCTGCTGTCAAATGCATGCATGTGCACATACCTACCATTCACACACACACACACTCACGCACACACACACACACACGGCTTCTCTGTGCAGCTCTGGCTGTCCTGGAACCCACTCTATAGATCAAGCTGGCTTTGAACTCAGAGATCTGCCTGCCTCTGCCTCCTGAGCGCTGGGCCTTTTTTTGTTTCAGTTTTTGGCATTTTTTTAATCTCAAAATTTTCTAGGTAATTGCTGAGATGAGTAGGCTCTAAATTATGAATTTTGAACTTAATTTTTAAAAATATCTACTTATTTTCATTTTATGTCTGTAGGGTAAAAGGTCTAAATTCACTTCTGGGTTTGAAAACCCACCAATCCCTGAGCTTGAAAACCTACCAATCGGGGGCTGGAGAGATGGCTCAGTGGTTAAGAGCACTGACTGGTCTTCCAGAGGACCGGGGTTCAATTCCCAGCACCCACATGGCAGCTCACAACTGTCTGAAGAGCCAGTTGCAGGGGATCTGACACCTTCACACCAATGCACATAAAAAATAAAAATAAATAAATAAACCATAAAAAATATATTAAAAAAATTAAAAAAAGAAAACCTACCAATCTCCATCTTGAAAAACTCTGCCCCCAAGAAACCCTCTATAAAGCCTGCCCCCCACTCAGCTCCCCACTGCTTCTCTCCCGAGCAGAGGCAGCCACCCTCTTCTGTCTCTCCCAATAAATCTCTGTGTGAGGTTTGCTATGTGGTGTGACTTTGTGGTATTCCTAGCCCCCAACTGTGAGGATACCTTTCCCCTCAAAGCTGTAACACTTCTACTGGGAAAACCTTTCCCCTCAGAGCTGCAACACTTTCCAGTGGGGAAACTTTTCCTTTCAGAGCTGTAACAGTTTTGCCAGCATGTATGTTGGTGTACTATAAGCATGCATGGTGCCTAGGAGGCCAGAAGAAAGCACCGTGTCTCTTAGAACTGAAGATGGTTGTGAGTCACCATGTGAGTACTGGGAGAAGAACATGGGCCCTCTAGAAAAGCAGGAAGTGCTCTCTTATCCACTGAGCCATCTCTCCAGCCCCTATGAACTTAATTTTTGTAATAGCAGATTTTCTCTACTATACATGACAATGCTTATGAAGCCAAAATCAAGTTGAATCATAGTTGACTGAAATCTCCAGAGTTTATTAGGGTGTTGACTGAAATAGTGATTTTGTTATTGTTTGGTTTTTGGAGCCAGGGTCTCAGGTAGCCCAGGCTGACATTGAATTAGCATGATTGCATGGCAGTTTTCTCTGATTAAAACCCTCCACCTTGAAGGGAATCTCCTTAAGACACAGGATGTTAAAGGGGCGGTGAAACAGCAGGATTTTTATAGGGAGGTCAAACTTTCCACCCTACTGGGAAGATCCTTAAACTGAGGAAGTAAACAACTCAATGTCTTCAGGAAGTCCCTGAAACTGACCAAATTCACTGGGCAGCTCCCTTCCCATAAGCTGTAAGGAATATTAAGGGATGCTCTAAGACAACTGAGCTGCCTGGAAAAGGCTCACACCAACTGAACCACCTGGAAAGGACGCTCTCCAACATGTTGAGCTGTCTACAGTTTACAAAGTGTGCTCCAGGCTCCAGATATTCTGAATTGTCATTCATGACGGTGTGGGCTTTGGTGATGTCTTTGAGTCATTTCTACTCTTGCAAGTAAACCAATAAAACTTTGTTTCAGCAAGTTGCACTTTGGTGATATCCTTACTTTGGTCTACCATTGGTTTTCTATTTGGAGTAACTAGATTGTTTGCCATGTCTTCAAGGAATAGTGTCACACTACATCCATAAACTCTTGATCCTTCTGTCTTGATAGTGTATAGTTTATAGTTGTGTGCTTCCTGCTCCAACCCTGTAATCTCCTTTAACATTCATTCATTCATTCATTCATTCATGTAGGGAGAGAGCAGTTTACAGGAGGTCAGTTCTCTCCTTCTACCATGTGGGTCCCAGGTATAGAACTCAGGTCATCAGGCTTAGCATAGAGCATCTTTACTCTCTAAACCAGAATAACTTTTTAAGCCATTGTTATGTGGAGATGCTTCTGATAAGTCCATATAAGGGGCTGAGGAGATGGCTCAGTAGTTGAGAGCACAGGTTCAACTTCCAGCACCCACATGGTGGTTTTCAGTCACCCATACCCCTAGTTCAGTCCAGGGGATCCAATAGGTATGCACATACATGCAAGCAAAACATTCATCCACATAAAGTAAGATAAATAAACCTTTAAAAAAGGTTCACATAAAAGAGAAACTACATATGCAAGAGATTAAAGCTCATGGTGATTGAGTAATCATGGGAAAGATGACAAGTTAAAATGGAGGCAATTAACATTTACTGGTTCCTGGCTACATTCCCAGCAAATTCCAGCTGAGTGTATATAAGCTGAAGAGAGATGCAGCCCTCACAAGGAGATCAAGGCTGATGGGAAAATGCACCTGCAAGCTCTCTAACTACCACCACTCTGGAGAACAGTATGGAGGTCCCATGAAAATCTAACCAGTTCTATCACATGACCCAGTTGTCCTGCTTTCAGGCACATGGCCAAAGGACATGCCATCAGCATATTGCAGAGACACCTGAAGTCCCATGTACCCTGCAGCACTGTTCACAATTGCCAAGATAAAGAATCATCATATCCACTGATGGATGGGTAAAGAAAATATGTGCACAACAGAATGGCAGCCATCCATAGAAAGAATGACATCACGTCATTGCAGCAGAATGGATGGAACTGGAGGCCACTGTGTTACAACATAATCCAGACACAGAGAAATACCATATTCTCTCTCACCTGAAAAAGTTAAAAAATTGTTTAAGTGGACCCAAATGTTTAAAACTAGTATTGACTAGAAGTGGAGGAGGGGGTACTATAGATGGATATGGTACCAAAACAGTGAGGTAGAGTAAGAGGGAAGAAAGAAGTTCAAGTGACTGTGGCTTATGGTCTACATTGTATTATTATGTTGTGTATTTGATGGAAAACTAGATGGGAGTGCTGTCGAACCATTTTTGTACACTGTAAATATGTATTACTCTTATTGGTTAATAAAGAGCTGACTGGCTTATAGCGGGGCAGAAAGAGATTGGGTGGGAGAGCCAGACTAGGAAGAGGCTGAGAAGAAAAAAGGTGGATTCTCAGGAGGAATAGTCAGGAGATGCCAGGACTCAGAAGAAGCAGCACGGGCAGTCCAGAGCAAAGGTAAAACAGTCATGTTGCAGCAAATGAATGGAAATGGGTTAATCTATGCTGTAAGAGCTAGTTAGTCACAAACTTAAGCTATTGGCTGAACATTTATAATCAATAATAAGCCTCTGTGTGGTTATTTGGGAGCTGGCTGGTGGGACAGAAAAGTCCGACTACAAGGGAGAGTCTCAGAGGCTACAAGTGAAAAGAAATGAGCTAGGAATGCTAATTATTCCCATGTGATCAACTTCCCCTGCTGTCTAAACTCTTAAGACCTTCTCTAAAAAAGAGTTGAGCCTTATGGTTCTTAAAGAAAATAGTAGTGGGCTTATCCCTAAAAGTTTCAGTTTGGACACATGGCCAAGGAGGAAATCAGCTGGTATCATTAATGACCCAAATTCTAGAAACTTCCACACCAGATCCCAAAGTAATTTCCAAGAGAACTGAATCTGGCATACCACAGTTTAGATAGAAAAATGGGTGAGCTTACCCCCCATGAATATGCCCCAATGAATATTCATAAAAATTTCTTTAAACTCCACCCATAGAATCCTAGGAGCAGCTACTTACCCCTTCCAGAGCAGCCTGCCTTACCTTTCCCTGCAATGTACAAGGGTCAACTCTCTTTGAGATGCCCGCACCTGCGCTTTTGGGTGAGTTACTTTCTTCCTGATGTCCTCTCTATTAACTGCTATTTTTCAATCTGTTAAAAAAGTCTTTCAAGAGGACTCAGTGGGTAAGACCCTTGCCACCAAGCCTGGGTCGATGCCCAAAATCCACATGGTGGCAGAGGAAAAGCAACTCCTGAAAGCTACTTCTCCGTCTACACTTGTGCCATCTCAAATGCACACACACACATATGCGTATACACACAAATGTCACACTTAAAGTCTTTCAGCTGGTTGTGCTGGTTTGAAACAGAGACAGGAGGATCTCTGTGAGTTCAAGGCCAGCCTGATCTATATATTGAGTTCCAGGTCAGCCAGGGCTACATAGATGTCTTTTAATAAACTTGGGAAACAGGAGAAATGGCTTCTTCAGTAAAGGGCTTGCTGTGCCAGCTGCTAAGAAAGGCAGCAGCTGCAAAGGCAAGGTGGGTGTTAGAGCCTCCCACAGCCTTCAGGAGTACAGCCTTCCTGGGCTAGACTTGATTTTATAGTGAGTCGCATTCCAGACTTCTGGCCTCCCAGGCCTTAGCACCACAAGTTTGTATTGTGAGTCCTGTGTATGCTGTAGTAAGGAGACACACATATCTATATTAGAAAGTAAAGCCAAGGGCTCTCCTTAGGCAACTACTCAGCCTTATTATTATCATTATCATATAAGACGCCTAACCTGCCAATTACTGGAAAATGCTCTTTTTGTTTTGTTTTTTTCGAGACAGGGTTTCTCAGTGTAACAGTCCTGGCTGTCTTGGAACTCACTCTGTAGACCAGACTGGCCTCGAACTAAGCAGGTGCCACCACCACCTGGCCCTGGGAAATGCTCTTGCTCCAGTGCTCTTAGGAAGCCCTGAGAGATTTTGTTTGTTTGCTTATTTGTTGAGACAGGTCTCACTGTGTACTTCCAGCTGGTCCAAAACTCAAAAGCATCTACCTGTCTCTGCCTCCTGTTCCTTGCTGGAACTATCTTTCTCACCAAGTACCTCTGCCTCCTGTTCCTTGCTGGAACTATCTTTCTCACCAAGTACCTCCTGGGTTTTCTTTTAAAAGCTCGAGGTGGTGCCTTTAGGTAGCTCAGTGGGCAATGGCACTAAAGTCTGACGACCCAAGTTCACTGCCTCCCCCAACCTGGGACCCTTGCAAAGGCTGACAGAGAGAACTGACTCCCACAGCTCCTCTCACAGCCACGGGTGTGCTTGTACACACATTCATCCACACACAATACAAAGGAGGGGAATAGAACACTCTCCAGATGCTCATTCCTCAGAGTGTGCCATGGACCAGCAGCAGGGACCTCCTGGGGCGCGCAGGATGTGCAGAACATCAGCCCCGCACCAGACCTGCTGCCCCAGGATGACCGCTAACATGATGACTAGTAAAGTCTGACACACACGAATTGAGTTCAAGCTGAGCACAGACTCTCTACTTCACCCCCACCCTATGCTACCACCCTGCACTCTAGGGCAGTGGTTTCAACTTGTGGTTTGCGACCCCAGAGGGGTCAAAAGATCCTTTCACATGGGTCGCCTAAGACCATCAAAAACCACAGACATTTGCATGACAATTCACAACAATAGCAAAATTACAGCTATGAAGTGGCAATGAAAATAACTTTATAGCTGGGGGTCCCCACAACACGAGAACTGTATTAAGGTGGCAGCATCAGGAAGACTGAGAACCACTGTTCTGGGGACTCGCCTGATCCCCCTGACTTGACTTTCTGTAAGGACATGTATTACTTACCACAGTTCCCTCTAAGTCTCTGACAGCACCCGTAGAGGGGCTTTATCTGTCTCCGCTTTGACACAGTATGAGGCAGAGTGCAGTTTCTCAGCAGAAGCCCTGTGTCCACAGCGAAAGATGGCACTCAAGGAACTCTGTCGTCAGTCTTTTGGAGCAGGCTTTGTACCCTGGTCCCATCAGTGCTGTTCAGCATGCATGCATAGAGTCTCAGTGAAGCCACGCCCAGCACAGCCTCCCCAGGACAAAGCAACACCTTCCTCAGCACACTGTGACATTCCCGAGAGCAAATCTCCACAGCAGAGCCTCTAGGAGCTGGCTTGAGACCAAGCAGATGAAGAGTTAGGCTGGAGGCACCCGGGTTATCCACGGCCCCATCTTGGTAGCTGTGCCTCCTAATAGCCTGGATGCCATTAAACATCCTTGAAGCTGCATTAGGTCTTCCCGCTCCATCAGAAACTAAGGCTCAGGGTGCCTTCCCAGCTGCAAACCTGCACATTAAAGAAGGGTCCACAACCTCAAGATACTGGCTTCATTATAACGTCATTTTCACTGTGGGTTGTACTCCACTACCCCTTCCAGGCCTTCTTAAAAATAGGAGAGTTGGAGTTTATTGGGGTGTGTGTGTATGCAGGTATGCTAGCTAGCATAAATGCATGTGGAGGCCAGATGTAAACATCTGGTATCTTTTATGTTTTCCACCACATAAATGAATATACATGTGTGTGTCTATATATTATATATATGTACTATATGTGTGGTCTATGATAGGTATTATATATGCTTCCTCTAAGCTCTCTACCACATATATATGTATATTACACGTGTGTGTGTGTGTGTGTGTTGCAAACACACCCATATTTGAGGATGTGTTTGAGACAGGGTCTTATGAAGACCAGGCTGTCCTGGATTTGTATGTTCTGCAATATTAGTTGAAGATGTGTTACATTAGTTTATGCTGTGGAACACTTGTTTAATGATGCAAAGCTGTGCTGCATTCTTTTATGTTGCATTTGTTTAACTCTGTGAAGCTTTACTTTGCCTGTCTAAAACACCGGGTTGGTCTAATAAAGAGCTGAACAGCCAATAGTTGGGCAGGAGAAAGGATAGGTGGGGCTGGCATGCAGAGACAATAAATAGGAGGAGAGATCTAGGGAAGAAAGAGTGAGAAAAGGAGAAGGAGAGGAGGGTGCCAGGGGACAGCCACCCAGCCAGCCGCGGAGTAAAAATGAAAGTGATGGAGAATAAAGAAAGGCAAAAAGCCCAGAGGCAACACATAGTTAAAGAGAAATGGAATAATTTAAGTTAGAAAAGCTGGCAAGAAACAAGCCAATCTAAGGCCAGGCATTCACAAGTAAGAATAAGTCTGTATGTATTTATTTGGGAGCTGGGCAGCGGGCCCCCAAAGAGTAAAACAAGCAAAACAACTACACTCATTTAGCTGGATGATCCTGAACTCTTATCTTCCTACCTCTGCCTGTCAGGTGATAGACTCCAGCCATGTGCCGCCACATGTAGTTTTAATCCTTGTTTTTTGAGACAGAATCTCTCATATTCTGAAGCTGGTACTTGCTATTTTGACTAGACTGGAGGAAGGGAGCCTACCCCAAGCCATCCCCGTGCT
This sequence comes from Ondatra zibethicus, assembly GCA_004026605.1. NCBI lineage: Eukaryota > Metazoa > Chordata > Mammalia > Rodentia > Cricetidae > Ondatra > Ondatra zibethicus. The sequence goes on from PVIU01021587.1 coordinate 8,651, forward strand.
GGGGTTACAGTCATGAGCCACTGTGCCCACCTGTTACGTGGGTGCTGAGGATCTCACTCAATGAGCCACTCTCCAACCACCCCACTTTCAATATAAATAGGAGGAAACTATTCTGAATTTTATCCTTTTGGTTTAGTATGTCTTGTAGGTGGTTCCAAATAAGTACATTCAGATTGAGCCTTTTGGGGCTGGGGACACAGTCTGTGTAAAAGAGCCAGGCTGGTGCTGTGCCTTTATAATCCCAGCACCGAGGAGGCAAGGACAAGCACATCCCTGGGCTCAACAGCCTAATTGGCAAGCTCCAGGCCAATAAGGGACTCTGTCTCTAAAGAATGATGACTAAAATGTGGCCTCTACTGCATGTATGTATACACACACACACACAAGGAAAGAGAAAAAGATTGAGTTCCCTTTCCCACTATTGTTTTTCCTTACACCAAACTCAGTTATTTCCAGTTCTTTTGGTCTATTCCCAAGAATGACAATATCAAGGCCCTGAGCAAAAAAAAAAAAAAAAAAAAAAACAGTAAACTCAAAGCCGTTAAGACCAGGCTTAGGTTTACATAATAACTGGATCTTACTCTTGTCTCTGGTGTCTTCCAGAGTAATCTCCACCAGCAGCCATGGTAGAAAGCACTAGATGAGATGGCAGGCTTGCCAGAGCTTGGCCCTGAGGCCAGTACTTAATAATTCACTTCAAACAAGACTGTTTGTGCCCAGCCTCTCTCTGTGTGGCCTTGGATTCCCACACAGAGAATTTCTCCTTTCCTCTCCCCTGTTCCACTCTTAGAGACCACAGCCCATCCCACCTCCCTCAACAAAGAGCCACCAAAGGCTGGGTCGACAGGCGTCCCTCACAGCCTTGAAGAAAGCCACGGCCACCGTTGGGATTCAAGGGATCAGGCAAGCATTTGGACATGAGCCGTCAACATAAGGCTAAGTTATGTTAAAGATACAACATATCTTTGCTAGGGGGTAACTGGAGAACTCAGGGCAGGAACCGGCTGGCTTATTCTGAAGGGGCCTGAAGCAAACACTTTAGCCTCTGTGAACGGTATGATCTGTGTGGTAACAATGCAGCTATGTGGCATGAAAGGCTAGGCAGCGCTGATAAGATGCCACTCACAAAAATAAGTGCCATTCAGGCTGCTGTCTGCAGGCGTCTACCCTGGGCCAGTGGTTAAAAGACAGTTAATGCCAGGCCAGGTATAAAAATTACTACTCATTTCTTTGTTTGATAGACATTTCTGTGGTACTGAGGCAGGACAGAGCTGTGGAGAGGGATGCTCCAGAGATGAACTAGGAAATGGGACAGCCACAGCCTGCAGCCCTTAGTCTACCCAAGTTCCATTCAGCCATGGGAGCAACCTCAGGAAAGCCCAAGTTATATGAACTTGGGAGAGGTGGGTATTATAATTATATATTAACCCATAAAAGGTCACTGCAAACCCCCCTTCGCTCCTCTGTCCCTTCTTGCCTGGCCAGAGGTGAGGAACAACACACCTTTTACACTCCTCTGTGTCTCTCCCTCAGTAAACCATCTTCTTTCCTGTAATTCATTGCAGAGGCACAAGAACCTGGAACCTTGGTGACTGCCCTCTAGCCTCGGATCTGCACCTAGTCTACTGCAGTCCCGCTGTCCAGAAGACCCTCGTCACAACAATGCATTTAATTACTTCAGTGGCCCTTGAAGGCCGGCACTATTATTTTCTGTAACCTGAGTAAAAAGTGGTTGGGAACCCTGACAAGGGTCACACAGTGGTAACGCAAGCTGGATCTGAAGGTGGGCGGTTGACGCTCTTTCCCATGCCCTTGCCGAGGAGAGAATGCGTGCCCGCCTTCTGTGAAGGAGCATCCACCGTGCACTCTGATCGGCCTCAGGCTGGAGGCGGCAGTGAGGCACGCAGAGGTATGAGAGGACTCCGTCCCACCCCAAGGAGCTCCACGCCGGTGGGGAGGCTGATGCAAATGAGCAATATACACACCAAGCTGGGGGCTCAGTTAAAGCCCATTGCGTTTATAGGGAGGTCAGGAATGAAGTAAAGTCACCTGTGGGGATAAAGGTCAGAGAGTGGCAATCTTGGAGCAGCACAGGGAAGCCTGTGTAGCACTGGAGAGGGCCTGACCTTTATCTAAACATCTGATGTACCCAGGTAAGAAGTCAGCGAGCAGACACAAGACACCAGAAACATTTCAAGAAACTGGGAACGCAGGTGCTGGGAGCTGGCAGGTGTGGGGCCGGTGGGGCAGAAGCTGCATTTCCCCGAGGACTCCTCTAGGAAGCTGTCGCCGCTCTTAGTCTGGGGCCCATCCCATCTCCTCAGAATTCTATGTGGAGAGGAATTGGGGTTTGGACAATGGCACAACGGGTCAACCTGTAGGGCAGCCAGGCTTACAGACCAGAATCCATGCCTCTCCCATAAAGCAGTTTGGGTTGATCTGGGGTGCCTGACACAAATCCTGGTTACAGACATGGATCCACAACAGAGCCATCCATCCCGAGTAGCCCACAAAAAGGGGGAGAAAGACTAGACTCAAGCCTGCAGAGCCCACTCCCTTTCTTACCTGAAGCCCTGACTGTTAGCTCCTTCACATAAAGGTCCTCTTGGGACCCAGCACCTTGCATAGGAGGTTAGCAGGTCAGTGAGTAGAATGCTTAGGACTGGAGAAGTAAGAGCTGCGGAAATCGATCAGTCTGTGCTTTGGTGCTGAGTGGCACCTTTAAGCTTGGTTCTGCACATTCTCCCCGAAGGCAGGAAAACTCTGTGCTCACTTCCAGCTCAGGGCCCACAGTGTCACACTTCTGACTAGAAAGCCAGGATCCTTCAGCTGTCAGAATCTCAGTCCAAGAAATGCCTCCTATTGGTCCACATTTCTTTATTTCCTGCCTCTAAGTGTCAGTCAGATCCAAGCAGAGAAGATGGTAGAGCTAGCCTCAGCCCCTCCTATCTACTGGCCAACAACTCATCCATGTACCCAACCACTCATTCTCCCATCCACACACCTCCCTGTGTACCTATTGCCCATGCGAGTTCCCGGCCACATAGCTCTACTTTCTCCCACGGATCTACAGCGCTCTCTTTCCATTCACCCACCTATCTGTATGGGCACAGACCATCTGCATGCCACCTTCCACTTCGGCCACACATCACTCCTTCAGGAGCCCAGTGCTCTTTGAAGACAGTTCTCTTTCTGAGGCCTGCTTACATGCTAGGTCTTCTGTAAGTCAAGATCACGAGGGTTGCTATGGTCAGGAAGCCATCACCTGCCCAGAATGAAGGGAAAGGGGCTGAATGTTTAGGCCCTATTGTTTGATTTTTCTGGGTTCCAACCTACCTACCAGTTTTGGCTCAGTTCTTCCTTCCTCTGACTTGCAAAAACAAGCCAAGTAAATGACAAAAAGTTTGTCAAGCCTGTTTCTGCCTCCTGAGTGCCAGGATTAAAGGTGTGCCACTCATAAGGCTGCTGACCATCTTGAATCCATGCTTTATGCAGTGCGACTTTTTAGCTCCTTCCAAGAGGTGAGGTCAAATCTCCAATCTAATAAATCTGTTACTTGCTTTGCCTATAGAATGTGGCAAAATGACAGGCCAGTTCTGAGGCAACCCACCCCACCCCGCCTTTGCCATACTCTCTTTTCTCCATCGGTCTCCCATTTCTGAAGCTTTGTTACCTCCCTCCTTTTAAATAAGCCTGTTGGAGGAGAGACTGCATGGATCACAACCACCTTCATCCTAGCCCACAGCCCCCAGCTTCCAGAGGCTGAGATGCCCAGCTAACCACAAAGGGGCCGACACCAGGACTAGCTCGGCCTAAACTACTTACAAACCATAAACAAACAGAAAGTGGCCTTTCTAACCCACTAAGGTTTTTGGAGGGTTTTCTGCAGAACGAATGTGTGATGGGTAAGTGACGCCCAGAGGGTGCACAGTCATGTGCCTCACAGAGCTGTGGACAGAGTTAAATGAGATGCTCTACGTAAAAGTGCTTGACTGAATGCCGAACATGAGGCAACATCCCATGAATGCCTATTAATTTTTGGTGTGAGGTGTTGTGTACCATGTGGAGATCAAAGCTACGATTTGACTCCACCTGAGCATCCAGCCAGCTGCCTATGAAACATATGCTTTCCACCTACAGAAAGCTAGGCCCTGCACAGAATTTCTACCAAATACTCGTTAAAGTTATATCACCAGTGGGCACTCATAAAGTAGCTCAGAAGAGATGTGTGGGGTTCGGTAGACATATGGTTATGCTGGAATCACCAGATATGGCGAACCTGTCACAGAGAGCACGATTTCTTTTTAGAAGAGAGACCTGGTGGGCCTGGCTTCCTGAAGTATGCTCCAGGTCACTTCTAGGAAACACTGGACTTTCCTGCAACTGGACCTAGGGAGGGGCAGTTGCCTCTGGAGACCACCTTTCTACCCACAGCAAACCAACTTGGAGATTAATGGATCCTGAAGGGCTTGTGCTTCTTGGCTCTCGCTGAAATTCTAATTTCAGTCTCTGCCTGGCAGCCTGTAATATCAGCACTGGGAAGGGTGAGGCAAGAGGAAACAAACTTTAAGGCCAGCCTGAGCTACATAGTGAGCTGAAGACAAGCCTGGGCTATACATCAAGACCCTGTCCCAAACCAACCAACCAACCAGCCAGACAGACAGACAGACAGCCAGACAGACAGACAGCCAACCAACCAACCAGACAATCAAAGAGCCAAACAAACAAACAAAAAACCCTATCTTGATAAATGACTCATGGATTTTGCACCAATATAACAGGTTATACATACGAGAACTTTTCTTTTTCTTTTCTTTTTTTTTTTTTTTTTTTTTGATGGCAAAAACTTAGAGCTGCCAGAATGCCCAACAATAATGACATAGTTAGACCTGTGGTACCAATATACCTACAGAATACTTTGCAATTCTATGTAAAAGTAAACTGAATTTTTGTCTAGAATGTATTATGTGTATTGCTGTTTGCCTGCATGTATGTCTGCCCACCATGAGTGTGTCTGGGGTTCACAGGACCAGAAGAGGGAGTTGGAGCCCCTGGAACTAGTTACAGATGGTTGTGAACCAGCATCTAGATGCTAGAAATCAAATGTGGGTCCTCTGTGAGAATAGCCAGTTGCTGGGCGGTGGTGGCGCACACCTGCAATCCCAGCACTCGGGAGGCAGGGGTAAATGGTTCTCTGTGAGTTTGAGGCCAGCCTGGTCTATAGAGTAAGTTCCAGGACAGCCAGGGCTGTTACACAGAGAAACCTTGTCTCAAAAAAAAAAGAAAAAGAAAAGAAAAAAAAAGAAAAAGATTACATACTATTATTGAAGACTGAGTTCAGTGCCCTGCACCAACATGGCAGCTCATAGCTGCCTGCTACCCTAGCTCCAAGAGGATTAAGCATCCCTGGCTTTCTCAGGTACCTGCACTCACAGGTACATTACCACCCACCCCCATACATTCACAGCACACACAAAATAAAATAAAATATAAAATATTTAAAAATATTTGGGAAACACTGACACTAAGGATTTCTGTGTGTATACAGTAAGTCATTTTGATACCAACAATCCCTTTTCAGATAAGGAAATTTAGGTTCAGTTACTTGCCCAATTCACATTGTTAATAAGCTACAGTGTTCTGTGGCCCAGGGACACATTGCCTCTGGGTTTACCCAGACGTGGTAACAACTGATGATGGCCTTTCCCCTACCTCCTTGGTTCTGGGGACGGTTTATCTGTGTAGCCATGACTGTCCTGGAACTTGCTATGTAGACTAGGCTGGCCTCGAACTCACAGATCCACTTGCTGGGGCCTTCCCAGTGTTGGCATTAAAGGTATGTGCCAACACACCTGGCTGGTAACGGCCATTTTTAAAGTCAACTTGTGTTGGGGTTCTGCTATTTCCTGACTAAAGGCTATTGCCTAACTCAGCTCTGCAGTCTTCTTCCAGTTTCATGCCTCTCCCCTCCCCTCCCCATCTTCCCCATGGAATCTTAGACCTGCGTTCTTCAAACATCACCTGGCTATGTCTCTATGCCTCTCACAAGGGTTTATACTTTTGGAGCACAGAAGCCAGCCAGTCTGGTTTATTCTTTAGACAGGGTCTCATGGAGCCTGGCCCATGACTCTATTTGTAGACCAGGCTGGGCTCAACCTCAGAGATCTGCCTGCCTCTGCCTCCAAGGGTTGGGATTTAAGGCGTGCATCACCACACCAGGAGTCTGGTTTTCTTAATGACATTCATTTTTGTTGGGGTGTGTACCTGATTGTACAGCACACATGTGGAGGTCAGTGGACACTTGTAGGAGCTGGTTCAAATCTGCTTAGATCATGAGGACCCTGGGGATCAATCAGGCCCGCAGGCTTGCCATCAAGGCATTTGTCCTCTGACACATCTTGCTGGCCTGAGTCTTTCAGTCAACATAAGGGCAGGAAGGACAAGGATAAAGACTGAGCAGCTCCTCCCTGGAGAAGTGAGGGGTGGTCCCTCTGCTCTCTCCGAGCAAGTAAGTGACCATAGCTGAGGACTCTGGGGCTGAGGGAAGGCCACCTTAGAGATGTGGTGACAGATGCAAGATCCAGGACCAAATATCCAGGGCAGCTTTTACGATCACACCATACACCTCTGTGATGCCCATGGCCTCACAATTAGGAAAGCAAACAAATTCTGTGGGCTGCGAATGGGGCTGGGACTGGGTGGAAACCAAGAACAGTTTGCTGATGCTGTGGAGAAGCCAGAGAAGGAAGCCCGGGCCAAGTGTACTGCTAATACCCGGCCTTGGGTGACCAAGAGGAGCAGCTGAAAACAGACCTTATAGCTGAGCAGTGCGCCTCTGGAGAAACACAAATGGAGGCCAGGTTTCCTCACAGCCCCTCTTCATAGGTCTTAGAGCAGGGGTTCTTAACCTGTAGGTTACAATCTCTGGGGTCACACAACCCCTTCCCAGAGGTCACATCAGCTATCTGCATATCGGATAGCTACAATTCATAACAGTAGCAAAATTACAGTTATGAAGTAGCAACAAACTAATGACATGGTTGGGGTCACTACAACATGAGCAACTGCATTAAAGGGTCGCAGAATTTAGGAAGGTTGAGAACCACTGCCTTAGAGTCAAGTAATAAGCTTGCACCCTGTTGCTTGGGCATGGAGCTTGCTGGCTGGGCTAGGCTGGCTATTCCGCAAGCCCCTCAGAGTATCCCGTCTTTGCCTCCCCAGTTCTGGCATTGCGAGCATGCGCCATTATACCCCGCTTTCTACACAGGTACAGAGGACTGAGCTCAGGCCCTCTTGCTTGTGTGGCAAGTACTCTAGTAACTGAACCACCTGCATCTTTCCAGCCTCTAATACTGAGCTTTCAGGTGATGGGTACCTTAATTTATAATTGAAGATGCTGGCAGTTAGAAACTAGCAGTAAGAATGAACACATCCTCTGGTCTAAGAACTCCACTTCTGGGAATCTATCCACAAGTAAAATGCCCAATCCATGGTAGAAAAAAAGTACAAATACGTTAACTGCGATGTTACTTATGAAGACATGGTTATGCTATGGCCAGCGTCGGGAAATAGGACATGAGAACTTCAGGTGTACTGTGAAGCTAAAAAAAGTCAACAAAAAAAGTAACTTGAGAGTAAAATTACTGTTTTCTTCTCTACTTTAAAATTTTTCTTTATTGCACACACACACACACACACATCAGGTTTTTTTTGTTTTTTGTTTTTAAAGAAATACAACCGCCCAGCATCAGACTGAAGATAGATAGCAGGAAGCAATCAGAGAATGGAATAGCAACTTAAAGAGCTTCCCAAGGGGGAATGGCCAGTGTCCTAGAACATTTAGGACAAAACACCAGACTGGGTGACTGATGTTGCAGGCATGTGGAGGAGCCTAATGTTTGAGATGTATTGTCTGGGAAGGGCTTCCTCTCTGCCACAAAAACTGAGCCAGCAGGCTGTGTCTTCTTGTGGTAGAAGAAGGGCAAACTGGTTTTTTTTTTGTTTGTTTGTTTTTTATTTGAGACAGGGTCTTAGCCCAGGCCAGACTTCGGATTACCGGCACACACCACCATGCTCTGCTGTACCCTCCTGATCTCATCATCTCTGAAAAACTTAGTATCATCACATAATTTGATCTTTGCAGGGTGCAGAAAAATTAAGACAGTGCTGGGAGAGGAGGGGTCAGGGATATTTAGCAAGCGGAGTGACAGGACCTGGGTCTGAATGGCCAGGAACAGGGCCAGAGTAAGGTAAGCCCTGGCTGGGGCTCCCAATATGGCTAATACATCTCAGCTACTTGAGCAAAAGAACACAGCACGTGCTGAATGACACGGGTCAGAGGATCCCAGGCTAACTCCAGGATATACCAACTATATTTATTATAAGGGGCAAACTCACGAAACAGAAACGAGAAGTCCAACCTCAGCTGTGTAGCACAGGAACCAGAGAAAGCAAGCCCTGGGCAGGCCGGCAGTTTTCTCTGGGTACCCAAAAAGTCACGCCCTAACCTGGCCCAACCTCTTAAAGATCACTGGCTGACAGATGATCGCCATCAAGCATGGGAGCCTTGCTGCTTCTCCACCTCACCTCTCCTCTTACTCTTTCCTTTGACAGCCGCAGGCTGCGCGCTACAGTGCAGTGCTCGCCCTAGGGCATTCACGGACCGCTATAAATGCAATATTCACGAGGCTGTGAGCAGAGCTGCCAGGGGAAGTGTAAGTAAGCAAGGCTGCTGCTTTTGATGTCAATCTGCTAAGCTTTGAGCTGAGAGGTCTCTTACTTCTGGTACTTGGTTTTGCAGTGCTGAGGACTGAACCCCAATGACTGGCCTACAGCTAGGCAAGCTAAGGTTAGGAGGGAGAACCAGACTAAGGACGTTGAGAAGAAGGGCGGAGTCAAGAGTCATGACAAGCTGTGGAGAAAAACAAGATGAACTTGCTGTACTGAAAAAAGGTAGCATCACAAGGCATAGTGTAAATAAGAAATATGGGTTAATTTAAAATAGTAACATGCCTTAACTATCGGTTGGGCACTTATAATTAATAAGTCTCTGTGTTGTTGTTTGGGAACTGGCTGGAGGGACAGAAAAGTCCACCTACATTTTACAGGTGAGGCAGCTGAAGTGTGATATTCACTCAAATACCAGCTAAAGTCATGAGACTAATTGCAGAAACAAAGACTGTAATTGACAACTTTTTGTCTTATTTTGTTAAGAATGTGTTTGCACATATATACACACACATATATTAAGCAAATATTTATGTCCTTTCCTTTATTATCATTTCATGTAACACTGAGATAACATTGGTGGCTAAGTGCTGTAAATCTATATTATAATTAAAAGACTAAACATTCCTCAAAGGACTTTGCCAACTATTCTAAAATATATGATATGCTTGTAGTTGTATATGGGACAGTTGTATAATATTAAGCAGAATTATGACCTGGTTGTTTTCATTTGAAAATTAAGCATGATATAAGGAGATGTGAATGAGTCAAGGTAGCAGAACAAAGAATGGACCAGTAATGGCTAATCTTGTAAAGCTGACTATACCTGGAGGTAAATGCTAGGCGCTCCTGTGAGGGATTTTCTTTTATTTGAAGACGGCAAACCCACCCTAAATCTGGAGCACACTTATATAGTAGCAGCCCTCTTCAAAGGACATGGGAGAAGGAAGCTTTGCTTTTTGCCTTCTTGCCCTCACCCTTGCTGGCAAGCTCACCTACCCTGCTGCTGTGGCCAGTATTTAGTTCAACTCTTTCAGGATTCCAATAGAGACTGGTAGCACTCCAGGAATCCTCTAGGTCTCCAGCACCAGATGGGGCCTGCAAAGTCACTCAGCCTTCTGAACTAGATAACTACCAGACTGTCAGCCCTTCCATCCTAGGACAGCCACTGCTGGAGTAAGCAGATGCCATCCCATAAGCCAGTCTAATAAATCCTCCTTAAATATATTATGCATATATGTATATATCATAATTGACAAATGTCTGTTTTGTTCTATATATACACATACATCACACACACACTCATCCTAGCAGTTCTGTTCCTCTTGAGAACCCTGACTAATATAGATTGATAGTAAGCACAGGTGTGAGATAATAGGAAAATATGTGTAATTTTCCGAAATACCTAACTAAGTGGTGGTGTACTACACAAGACCTGGGAATTACTCTTAACATTCATATATATAAAATAAAAAAAATGTTAAAAAATATGTAAAATAGGGAAGATAAAGCTGCACTGTATGAAAGGGAAAGGCAAAGCCCTTAAAAACGGGTGTAAAGTAGAATTAAAGCAATCATAGTTATAGCTTTCCTCAGCACCAGGAAGCTGGAGACATCAGCGCCCCCATCCCCAAGTCACTCTGCCACACTGGTGTTTGACATTCACCCACGACAGTTGAAAGCTGGTTCCCAGGTTTGGGAAATGTGACGTCCTCAATTTTACTTCACGGGGCTTATGGTTGTTTGAACGAGCGGCCCCCATCGGCTCATATGTTTGAATGCTTGGTCCCCAGCTGGTGGAACTGTCTGGGAAGAATTAGGTGTGGGCTTGTTGGAGGAGGTGCAATACTTTGAGTGGGCTTTTTAATGTCCAAAGCCCACACCATCAGTTAGCTTTCTCTCTGCTTCATGCTTATCTCAAGATGTGTGCTCTCAGCCACTGTCCCAGCACCATGTCTGCCTGTATGCCTGCTGCCATGCACCATTACCATGGTGGTCAAGGACCACTGTTCTAGCACCATGTCTGCCTGCATGCCCTCTGCCATGCTCCGTTACCATGATGGACCACTGTTCCAGCGCCATGTCTGCCTGCATGCCCGCTGCCATGCTCTGTTACCATGATGGACCACTGTTCCAGCGCCATGTCTGCCTGCATGCCCGCTGCCATGCTCCGTTACCATGATGGACCACTGTTCCAGCGCCATGTCTGCCTGCATGCCCTCTGCCATGCTCCGTTACCATGATGGACCACTGTTCCAGCGCCATGTCTGCCTGCATGCCCGCTGCCATGCTCTGTTACCATGATGGACCACTGTTCCAGCGCCATGTCTGCCTGCATGCCCGCTGCCATGCTCCGTTACCATGATGGACCACTGTTCCAGCGCCATGTCTGTCTGCATGCCTGCTGCCATGCTCCGTTACCATGATGGACCACTGTTCCAGTGCCATGTCTGTCTGCATGCCTGCTGCCATGCTCCGTTACCATGGTGGTTATGGATTCTAAACCTCTGGAACCACAAGCCCCAAATAAACTCTTTGATAAGTTGCTTTGGTAATGGTGTCTTATCGGAGCAATAGAAAAGGAACTAAGACAGGGCTTATGACCCATTATCGACAAAAACCTTTAAAAGGTAGAACATGCTTGGGAAGAAGGAAAAAAGAGAATAGGAAAATGCTAGATGGTGCTGCTCTAAATTCTCAAAGAAACAGAGCCTCAACTGTTGCTCCTGATGACAGAGAAACGCTGCCCTCAACACAGGGGTTTGAGCTGTAGGCAGAGTCCATGGGCAGAAGATCCAAATAATGTTCCATGTGGTAACGTTTAAATGACATGGCAGTAACCTAGAAAGCATTTCAGCTCTCTCTGGATTCTCAACCCAACCCAAAGTCCACAAAGAAAGAAAGCAGCCACTGCTCCTAATTAAAGACAAGGTGAGGGCAAATGACTGAGCTGAAGCCCTGCTGTGAGCTGTTACTCGGTAAGGTTTTATTTGAGAATATCTGATGCTTTGGAAATGCACTTCCAGGGTCCAAAGACACCTGCAGCACAGGAAGCAGCTTCATCCTGTTGACGGGGCCTCCAGCTGCCTCCACCACTCCGCACCCACACTGCTGTGATGCAACTGTTCTGGGCATGAGAAGGGCCAGGCCAGGCATTTACTGTGCCGAGCTTAACCGTTCCTCTCAAGCTATTTTCTCAGGCCATGCCAAGGAAAATTCTACCAGGCCACTGTTCCTGCAAGGAGATGCTAACAGGTAGACCACGTAAAGCAGCATGGAGATAAACATTGAATTTCTTCCTCCTGACTGGGACCAAAGTCAGCAAGAGGTAGAAGGACTCCAGTGCCCCATGAGTCCTGGGATTCCATGACAGCACACCGCAGGCGAGGAACAAGGCAGGAATCATTGCTTACAATCTCTCATCTCAGGACAGTAGAGGGCCACGTGGGCACTGTGAGCCGTTAGCGCCTTCCGCGTCCCTTGAGCTCTAGCCCAGGACAAGCAGGCCCTTTCACAAATGCTTCGCTTCAGCAGCTCTCATGAGCTCGCGCACTAGTGTGTGGAAGGAGGACGGCAGAGTCACTTGGTTTTGGTTGACAGTGGAGTCCAGGATGCTGCTGGAGGTCACCAGGATGGGCTGGAGGGTTTCTGGATGGAAGCCTCCTACCTGTACCACTGCACATTGCTTCACTCACCCAGCTGGGCCATGTGGAGGCTACTACCTACCCACAGGCGACCAGGCCCCTGTGAGGATAACTGCCTGCACAGCTTCTGACAGCACCCACTGCTCTCTGGGAAGAACTGGGTTCACCTCAGCGTCGGAGCCGCAGGAAGAATGCATGTTTACACTCTGTACTCTCCAGTGGGTAATACTTATCATAAAAGTCCAGAACATACTCCTCCGTCTTGAAGCCAAATTTCTGATACAGCAGCATGGCAGGGTTGCTTGCCGAGACGTGAAGAGTCACATCCTTGCCCATGCACGTCTGCCAAAGAGTGAAAAACACAAGGTGAAGCCACCCGGACAAAGAGAATGAACAAACGAAGACAATCTTCAGAAGGAAGCAAGTGGGGTACTGGGAACTGGGGCTGAGGTATAGGAGCACCTAGCAACTGCTGGAAGCCCAGGGCACTGGAGCACCTAGCAACAGCTGGAACCAGAGCAGTGTAGCACCCAGCAACAGCTGGTCCAGGGGCACTCTGCCACTGAGCTGTGCATCCCCAAGACTAAAGGGATTCATGTGCTAGGAGCAGGGAGATTGTTTTTACCCTGAAACAAAAGGCCACAGAGTATATTTTGTTATATAATTACATTTATTTATTTATACTATTTATTTTATTTTACTATATGCCTGAAAGTATGTCTATGTATCACATGTGTGCAGGAGCCTTCAGAGGTCAGAAGGTGTTAATCCCCTGGAACCGAAGTTAGAGATGGTTGTGAGCTACCATGTTGGTGCTGGGAACCAAACCTAGCTCTTCTGCAAAAGCAGTAAATTAAAAGCTCTTAACAGCTGAGTCATCTCTCCAGCCCTGTTTATTATTTCAATTAAATTTTATTTCCTTACTTTTTATGTGTGTCAGGGGTGGTGTGTGTGGGCTCATGCATGCCATACTGCACAGACCAGAGGTAAGAGGACTATTGGGAGTCAGATCTTTACTTCTACCATGTGGTCCCAGGGATTACACTCAGACCACCAGGTTCAGGGGCAAGTGCTTTTACTCGCTGCATCAGCTCAGCAGCCTCCATATTACTGGATTTTATAATTCAATTAAGTTTAAATATCAGACACATCAGTACCAACAATATGATAACCTCGAAGAACTAGAGAATGAGAAATTCTATTTTCCATATAGATGACAGTTACATCATCCCCACAACCTATAAATGCTAGAAAAACAGCTGGGCAGTGGTGGCGCACGTCTTTAATCCCAGCACTCGGGAGGCAGAGTCTGTGAGCTCAAGGCCAGCCTGGTCTACAAGAGCTAGTTCCAGGACAGGCTCCAAAGCCACAGAGAAACCCTGTTTTGAAAAACCCAAAAAAAAAAAAAAAAAGAAACACCTTATCGTTTCCATCCTCTCTTCAGGCAAGAACTCAAGTTCCAGGCCAGCCTATGCTATAGAGGGAAAACTTACCTCAAAATAAAACAAAGACTTTTGCCCAAATCAATATTGTATAATCTTTGTTGCTATTTTCAAGATAGGGTTTCTCTGTGTAGACCAGGTTGGCCTCCAGAAATCTGTCTACTTTTGCCTCCCAAGTACTGGCATGAAAGGTGTGTGCCATCACCACCCAGCTTGCATAATCTTCTATACTAAATAATTTCTAAACAGAATTTTCCAGAAGAATTCTTGAGAAAAAAAATTTTATTGCTTGGTGGTGTTGTACCTCAGGAAGCTTAAAGTTCATAGAAACATGTAAGTTGCCTATATTTACTAGTTCATACAATAAAAATGTTTATTGTTTTATGAAAAAAAAAATCATTGCTGGGCCAGAAGTGGTAGCACATGCCTTAAGGCCCAAAACACGAGAGGCAAAGATCTCTGTGAGTTCAAGGCTAGCCAATGCTACTAGTGAGTTCCTGACTCAGAATAATCAAACAAACAAACCCTTGCTCAGTGTAGTGACTCAGATCTGTAATTGGAGCCCTCTGAAGAGCCAGGAGTCCAAGACTAGCCTTGGTGACTGTGGTGTTTTGAATGGCTCCCATAGGCTGAGATTTGAATGCTTAGTCACCAAGGAAAAGCACTATTTGAAAGGATCAGGAGGTGTGGCCTTGTTGGTGGAAGTGTGTCACAGAGGGGTGGGCTTGCCCAGAGGCTCTCTCTTCCTGCTGGATACATCAGATCCAGCAGTCAACACTCAGCTACCGTGTCTGTCTGCACGCCATCATGCTCCAGCTGTGAGGATAATGGACTAAACTTCTCAAACTGTAGGAACGCCCCAATTAAATGCTTTCTTTTTATAAGAGTTGCTATTATCACGGTGTCTCTTCACAGCAATAGAATGCTGACTAAGACATTGACACAGTAAATCTCATGCCAACCAGGGTTTAATATCAATATCTTGCCTAAAATCAAAAAAATCTTTTTGCTTGTGGGAGAAAAAAAAAATCACTGCATTCATTCGGAGTGTACTGCTTATCGATTCAATTGTGATGAGTGCTTATAAACTGCTAACAGACCCTCGAAGTCACAAGACTTATTCCAAGAGCAGAACAGTACCGATGCAGGCACTGCGTGTGCTTTACAATCTCACATATAGTATTCTGCTGTCTTATTTATGATACATGTTCACCTAGGGGCTTCTCTGAATCATATTTTAGGGACTGGCTGGAGGTTTAACCCGTGAGCTTCCATCTCTCTTGATAGGTGACAAGGGCTTCCTTTTGCTCAGCCTCACGCCTCCTCTAAGTTTTTCTGGGAAGCCCTGAAAGATAAATCACTTAATTTAGGTAAATCATGAGCAGAGAGATCTTGCCTGAATCAGATGATAGATCATGAACGTGGCAATCCCCGCTCTTCTCCATTCCGGATGGACAAGCAGAAATGAAATGTAAGCTTCGTTGTACTTCACGTCTGGAACCATGAAGCCAAAGGCAACAATGACTTTTTTATAAAGGACTACAACACTGAAGTCTGGATACTGCAGACACTCAGACAGGTCAATGCCTAAAGAAGAGAACCAGCCAGACACTCAGACAATGTGCCTTTTGGAGCTAATGAACAACAAGCTGTTCAGCCTGTACTTATTGTTACACCTGCATGCTAAAAAAAATTCCCCAAATTGGAGGCAAAGCTATTACCATAGATACCACACATTCAGATCAGAAAAATGCATTTTAGAAAATATCAAAATTAACATAGTCTTTTCTAAGTACATATGTTAAAAGCAGAGAGACAGGACAGGTTGGGTAGCAGAGAGCATTCCAGGTTCAGAATGGCCACACCTGGCTTTGACTCAGCCTCGTCTACCATGTGTTTAATTTGGCACATTTTAAAGTTGCCTCATTTCTTGCAATGTGTTAAGCTGGGGTACATACTGAGCCCTGACACGGCAGGGGTAAAGGTCCTTGAAAATGCCAACATTGTTTCCTCTCCTTTTCTTCAAATGTTGTTTATTATTGTTGTTCTTGTTGTGTGTGTGAGTATGTATGAATACAAGTGTGTATGTGTGGAGGTCAGAGGACAACTGTGGCAAATCTGTTCTCTCCTTCCTCTGTAGGAGCTGAGGAAGAACTCAGGATGCAGGTTTAGGTGGCAAGCACTTTCACCTGCTGTGCCATCTCATGAGCCTGCTAACATCATTTCTTTACCCCACTCACACACCACTGACAATTTTCCTACAAATGCTAAAGGTGGCGAGAAAATACCCAACATCAGGGCGGAAGGAGCTGACATTCCAGAATGTGACTTTCAGCCCAGTGCCACCCAGAAGAGACAGACCACACTGTCAGACCATAAGCAGGGCAGGGCTCTGCCCTGATGAAATCCGTACATCTGTAAGACAGATGTGTCCTGTAGGTTTCAGGCCATAGAGAGTACAGCTATAATTAGCAATGAAATTGCTGATTGGTGGCCTAGGTCTTGGCTGATGAAATGACAAATCATCCTGGTTTACCCCGAGTCCTGAAGTCAGAAGGCATTTGGCTTCTTAAGAACACCTTTTGGATGTCCTACCATTCTCTAAGAAATAGCTAAACAACAAAACACAAAGAACTATTAGGTAAAAAACAAAAGTGTTCACATGCCCAGCTATGAGTCTGTGTATCTTGGAGAGACATTACCTGGTATCTAAACATGGGCAGAAGCAAAACAGGATGAATCTTTTATTCTGGAAGCAGAGACAAACAGGGAAGAAAAACAAACAAAAACACTGTTGATTACTTTAATTGCTTGCTTCTTGATTTTAGGAAAGTGAGAGGCATTTATGCTTTAATATTTCTGTTAGTAAAAACAGACTAAATGGAATCAAGAGTAAAACGCGTAGGGTCACATGGCAGACACTATTTAAAAACAGACCCAGGTGATACAGAACAATCAATCCTCCTGGTGTGGAAGTAGGAACATACCAGGCCAGAAAAACTCCTGACACATGGAGTTGATGGTTGGGATGTGATTTGGTCGGACGTAGCAGTAATCGAGAGGTGCGTCAGGCTCAGGTGTCCAGTGAGGGTCACTCCTGTGCAGGTGGGAACGAATCTGGGACAGGAGCTGGAGTTTGGGTGGCTTTGTCTCATAATCACGCCTTCAGCATCACAGAAAATAAACAAATTCAAGTCAAGAAAAACACTCATTACTGCTAGCTATCTGACTCACAGCTACTTTGAATTGCTTATAATATCACAGTTTTATATGCTAGCTAGTATGCAGCCTTAATGTTTTCTAAATTCACTCTAAACTCAGATCAAGCCGGACTCCTTTGGTACCCACCAAAGGATTGCATGAGGTGAAGTGAGAAACAGAAACAGCACTTAGCTATGCTCAGAAGAGCCTGACACAGGGATGCTTCACTAGCATGAGCAGAGGCCAGAGGAGGGAAGGACTGTACAACTCCACTGGCAGCTGGAGATCATGAGAGAAAGGTTGCAGTGGGCCTACAAATGGTCTTTCCAAATGTTTGCCCAGGAACCGAGTGGTAGGTGAGGGGTCAGATCAGGGTGACGGTAGAGCTGCAGAGCAAGCATGCTGCTTGCAAGTCAGCTGGCCTAGGCTGAAACAGTCAACTCTAGATTGACAAGAGAATGTCTCAAAAAAAAAAAAGTACAGTCCAGGTGTGGTAGCATGGGTCTTTAATCATAGCATTCAAGGGGCAGGGAAAGGCAGATCTCTGAATTCAAGGCTAGCCTGGTCTACACAATGAGTTCCAGGTCAGACAAGGATACACAGTGAAACCCTGTTTCAAAATTAACTAATTAATTAAATTTATTAAAAATGGTTCAGAGTAATAATGAAAGATACCCAAAGTCGACCACAGCTCTCCACAGATGAATGCACCTGCAAGCACACATGTATACACACACATGCACACACAAAAAGACAGGAAACAGAAACTGTCCCAATGGTCAGTTAAGATACTGGCTCAACTGAGACTGCTTTCCTTTCTTTTCAGTTCACAGACTACTAAATATAAATAATTTTGATACAGTGAACAAAAACCTGTTGTAGTTGACACATGCTTTTAATCCCAGCATTAGGGAGACAGAGGCAAGCAGATCTCTGTGAGTTCACGGCCAGCCAGGTCTAACAATAGTGAGTCCCAGGACAGCTGAGGCTCTGTAGAGAGATCCTGTCTCAAAAAAACAAAAACAAACAAACAAAAACAAAACAAAAAAACCCAACTGGGCAGTAGTGGTGCACGCCTTTAATCCCAGCACTCAGGAGGCAGAGGCAGGAGGATCTCTGTGAGTTCGAGGCCAGCCTGGCCTACAACAGGGTAAGTTCTAGGACTGGCTTCATAGCTACTGAGAAACCCTGTCTTGAAAAAAAAAATGATGATGATAATAATGACCAAGAAATCAAAGTTAACTCAGTCTTCTTGCTTTCTATATTTCTTTCAAATATAGACCACCCTGTCTGTCCTTGCCTGAACCTGCTCCATGTCAGGACATATTTACCCCTATAGACTGGGTACATAAGCCAACAATATCACCCCTCCTGACAGCCCTGACATCATGGATACCTGATATAAGGCTTCAAGATCCGAGATGTATAAGGGCTGACAATACTTTGGTCCACAGCCATATCTTCTGATCCCACCAAACGATATAAAAATCTGGTGGTCTGGTGCCGGAATCCTTTCCTGGTTGGTAAGGCAGTCTGTGGGGAAAGAACAGTTTATATAAAAAGAAAAGCACTCAAAAATGGCAATCTTCCATGTCTAATGAGCTTTCTGTATGTCATGAGTAGGTCTTTTTTGCATTACCTATTTGGAAAGCTGAAGTTTTGACATAAACTTAACAGGTCTTTGCCTAAAACTAAATACAAAAAAACTAACATGGGTGGGCTATTTACTATTTATTATACAACCACAGTTTTATCTTAAGAGCCGCCAGAGCCAATGAACTTTTTTTTGACTGTGCCCCCTTTTCACTAAGTAAATATGGCAAACACAGGAGTTATATTGCCTACCAGCCCTAAAACCTGTCACCACAGTAAGGAAGCCCCAGGAGAGACTAGGCAAAGGCATGGCCTTAGTTTGTTAGGCAGGTATTGGGGCAGAACTGGTTGGTTTCACATGCTTGCTCTGTACCGGCCACACTGATGGGAAGCTGTTCCTCCGTGAGGGCTGCTAACCTGGGGCCCTGGGTCACGTAGCAACAGAACACTGCAATTAAGTTTTAATAGAAAGAGCTCCAACCAAGATGAAAAGACCTTCACAAAGGGGGTGGCAAGATGAAGCTAAGAAACCGAGCTGTCTTTTAGAGCCAGTCTGCTCTTAGCCTAGAAAACAACTTGTTGAAAGAGCAAGGTTTCTTCCTTTGTAATTCGTCTTCAGACTTTTCCAGCCTGGACACCAAACTCCTCAAAAGCCAACTTTGAAATTCTTCCAAGGCTTCAAGTGAATTTCAAAGTAATCTTCAAAGTTGTGGCATGCAGTTTCCAAACAACACAAGCAGCTCCTCCCACCTTTGCAGGTATAATAATGGCTCCTCCTATCAGAAGGCAGAGTCTACCCCTGAACCCCGCCAGCTGTAAAGAACTTTGACCTATCAAAGTGGCAGAAGTAACACCAGGAACTTCAAGCCCAAATCTTAAGGATAACTGGCAACTTCTTCCACCTCGATGCATGGCTGCCAGATGGCTCCAACTAGGACCTGGAGCCAGATCCTGGAAGAACAGTGTCCCAGTCAGTCCAGCCTCAACCTGCTCCCCAGCGAATGCAGCCACAGACACGACCCCAGAGACCCAGTCTTCAGCTCACAAGGTAACAGAACCATTCATCTAGGTCCAGTCAGGCCAGAATTCAAGAAATAATAGCAGTTCTTATGACAAGCCATTAAGTTTGGGGTGGCTTTCAATGCAGTATCAGGTAATTTGTTGACCCATCAGTCCACAAACTAATCTCTCCCTTTTAACAGTCTCAGGGTGAGAGAGTCCTGTGGATATTACAGAATCCCCTCTGCAGATTCTGCTCTTCTCCAAAACACTCCCCCCTCAACCACTGCCTTCTACTGGGCCCCTCTCACCCCACACCATACAGTTTCCAGTACAGGCCAGATGCCTTTTTTTTTTGAGACAGGGTTTTTCTGTGTAGCTTTGGTGACTGTCCTGGAACTAGCTTTTGTACACCAGGCTGGCCTCGAACTCACAGAAATCCACCTGCCTCTGCCTCCCTGAGTGCTAGGATTAAAGGTGTGAGCCACCACCACCCGGCCAGATACTTCTTTTAAAACTAAACTGGGCATGGTGGCACACACCTTTAATCATAACACTTTGGAAACAGAGACAGGCAGATCTCTGTGAATTCAAGACCAGCCTAGTCTACTAAGTGAGAACCAGGTCAGCCAGGGCTACACAGTGAAACCCTATTTAAAAAGCAAACATCAACTCTCCCACTCCCCCACATTCCGTTCACAATTCCTGTGTGGATTCCCACTGTATGTCCAGAATATATTTCAAGGTCCTCACCTGTGCCTTTCAAGGAATCTGCAGGACCCGAGCTTGTTACAATGTGGCCTCATCTCCCAGGACCATAGTCCTGTGTTGTGATGTTCCCATGACATCTACCAGTCTTTCCTGCGCCTCAGGGCTTGTGTCTGGATTTCCATTCCAGTTCTCTTCCTGCTAGCGTTTCCTTGTTAGTTAGCACTTCTTGCATGGTTACCTCCCCTCAGAGGCTAGTCTTAATTCCCAGGAACATAGTGGTCCTCTGCATGTGCGCACACACGCACACACACACACATGGCCTGCATCAGGAGAACTGGGCCCAGTGAGCTAACACTGTCGTCTCACTGTTTGAGGATGTCAGCTCCAGAAGGCAGAGGCCTACTTAACATTAGTTTCCCATGGGGTCCCCAGCTACAATAGTGCTGGGACACGTTTAATTACATTTATTGAATCAGAAAGTGATGAGGAAAAATGGTTTCAAAGCCAAACAAGGTGTGGACAGTTGTTAAATGCTTCTTTAGCTGTGCTGGGTCCCTTGGAAGCCCAGGTGGCCACAGACATCAGCACAGGCTGAGGAAAAGTCTAGGAAGGAAAAGCTGGCTAGAAGTACAAAGTGAGAACGGCAGCGCAGGGCTCTGCACCAGAGGGGCCAGAAAGGCCTGGGTACACCCCACGCAGTGGCTACTCTGGGTGGGTGACTGCCAAATGTGCCAGGCACGCGCACGCACGCGCGCGCACACACACACACACACGCACGCACGCACGCACGCACACCCCTCTGCCCCAGAATAAGCAGAACAAGCTCCAGAAGCACACTCAGTGCAGGCAGGGACACTGACTCCTGGGAAAGACATTGAACTGTTGCAGTTGTTATGTTACATGCTCTAAGGGGCAAGTGTGCAGACGGTAGTTTAAACAGAGCTGGGAATCCCAACAAAGGACTAAATTAATGCTTAGGGGCCAAAAACAGCAACAGAAATTAACACTGCCTTTGATAGTAGACTAATCAATAACCTGCACAGAGCTTAGAAGAGACTCTCTAAGCTTGAGCATCTGTCAATAAAACCTTCCTAACCCAAAAAGCAGAGGAAAAAAAAAAGATTAAAATGAATGGAACAGAAAGGCCAGGGATTGTGGGAAACTATACACGGTACTACAAGGAGAACACAGAAGGAGAAGGGAAGAGAAAGCACGTGAAGCAGTTACATCTCTAACATCAGACACCAAACCACAGACTGAGGAAGCTCTGATAACACCAGACACCTCGCCGTGGAATGCCATCCTCCAGTCATGCCATGGTCAGCAGCTGTGATTACCTGACGGAGACCTGAACAAGACTGGGCTCATTAACTGTCCTTGGAGAGTGGAGAAGGACAGGAGGCTATGCCCCTCCCTTGAGGATTTACAGATAGTAATACAAGGTGCTCATGAGGTCACTCTTCTCCCATAGATTTATAAACAAGGTGTAGCTGCTCGTCGTTGCCCATGTTCCTATAAGTAATCCTTTACATTTCTGCAAGCAGCTGTACTGTTTAGTGTCAACTGTCAACTAGACCCAATATAGGGTCACAGTGGTTCTCAACCTTCGTAATGCTGTGACTCTTTAGTACAGTTCCTCATGTTGTGGTGACCCCCAAACATAAAATTATTTTAGTTGCTACTTCATAACTAATTTTGCTACTGTTCTGAATCAGAATGTAAATATCTATGTTTTCCAATGGTCTTAGGTGAGCCCTGTGATAGGGTCATTAGTGTGAAAGGGTCGTTAGAGAACTGCCGATCTAGGCTGACTGAGAGGCACCTGGGAGACTGGTCTCTAGGAGTACCTGCTGAGGGTTATCTAGATGGCGTTAACTCAAGTGGGAAGACCTGCCCACAGGGGGGTGGGGCTGGCACCTGGCTGGGATAACAGAAGAAGGGAGCTGAGCAGCATGAATGCATTGCTCTCTGTTCCGGATAACAGGTTGCATCTGACCAGCTCTCCCTGCTCTAACCTCCTTACTATGATGGAATCTGTACTTGGAACCATGAGTCAAAAGAAGCCATTTTCTCACAGCAATAGGTAAAGAAACTAAGACCAGTGACCCTAATTAAACTATGTTTTCACCA
The DNA here is from genome assembly GCA_004026605.1 of Ondatra zibethicus. Lineage (NCBI taxonomy): Eukaryota > Metazoa > Chordata > Mammalia > Rodentia > Cricetidae > Ondatra > Ondatra zibethicus. The sequence goes on from PVIU01021587.1 coordinate 31,098, forward strand.
TCCAGACTTGAGTGGACTGTTTCGGTCTCTTGCTGGTGGCCTACTACAACAAAGAGATGTTTCTCCCCAGTAAAGTTTACACAACTGCTGACCCAGAGCAGCACTGTCAGGCGAGACAAGGGCAGCAAAGCACTAGAAATGAACTGATGCTCGAAAACAGAA
>PVIU01021588.1:0-31341 GCA_004026605.1 Ondatra zibethicus
TCTTTTCTTCACAAGGGCAATCAGTGAGAATACTAGGTTTGCAGCTGTGTGGACTGCCGTCACGCTGCCCACATCTAGAGCAGGCACTGTGTGTTTGCACTGTTTTCACAAAATGCCATAGACTGATAAGTGGCAGACACTTTATAGCAGAAATACTATCCCAAAATTCACAGTCCCAAGCTATAGAATCAGGATGCCTGCCACCAAAGGCTGAGTAAGTAAGTGTGCTAGATACACAGCAGAGCACTGTTACCCATAAGGGAGAGCGAAGTTGTGTAACTTAGAGGAAATGCATAGAACCGGAGATAATGTTAAACAAAATAAGCAAAATTCAGAATGGCAGATGGCATGCTTTCTCTCATGTGTAGATTCGAGGTTTTTTTTTTTTTTTTTTTTTTTTAAAAAAGACAAGACCAAGGGACAGGGAAGAACTATTTGGGAAGCAGGAAAGGCCTAGTGACCAGTGGGAGGCAGGTAAATATGAGCAAAGTGCATTCTCTATAGTTATGATGTTTTAATGAAACCTATTATTTAAAAGAAATTAGCAATTAAGAAAAATTAACTTTCTCAAGTTTAATCATGCAATGAAAACAGTCGGAAGTCTAGAATGAGGGTGTCAGTGTGGCTAGCCTCTCGGCAGTGAGCACAAGCTCTGGCCTTTTCTTATTGATATAAGGTCAATAACACCAGTATGAGCCCAACCTTCTGGCCTGGACTAAACCCAGTCTCTTCCCAAAGGCTCTCCTTCCAACCACCATCAGGAGGTAGGCCTTCAAGACAGGAATTTGGGGTATACGCACACATTCAATTACCTGGTTATGATTCCAAAAGTTAATGCAAGCCCCATGAACAGGATCTGGTATGTAGTAGATGATCAGGAAGCATTTATGAGTTTGTATTTGAGTGACTGAAGCCGTTATTAACTGAGTTAAACTGGCAAGAGTATTCCACTCAACTAAGCCTCCCTGGGAAGGCCCAATATTGTTAAAGGTAGATATCCCAAAGTTACATGATGGGCATATATTGTGTAGATTCCACGAGAAGCTCATTAATTTACAATCCTACATTTTATTAAGTTAATTTGAATTTTAATGAAAAATAACTAAGCCAAAGTGATTTCTATCCTGGGGAGAAAATATTATTTCTTTGCAGGTTTAGGGAATAAGATGCCAGAAAGATATGGGTCTCTTACATTTCCCTAGAGGCTACAGCCCATTGACTTACAGGAAAAAAGGGATTAAAAAAGATCATCTGCACCCAAAATAGTAGAATTTTCATCCATGAAATCTCACCAGAAAGACATGGTGGTACAAGAGACACAGAGGCTGGCAGACTCAGATGAGAAAGAAGAGCAGGGCAGAAAGGCTATGTGGCACCCAGTCACAGCCCCTCTGGGTCATTGAAAAGTACAGGCGAGCTTTCACACTTAGATCTCTTCCTGGGAGGTGGGTCACACCAGGACAGTACTGTTCAGGGAAGACCACTCAGCCACCAAAGGAGAGGCAGTGTTTCTTCTTATACACATGAATGACTCTCAGACCATTCACAGTCTATACAGCCAATGCCAGGCAGTGCTGAGAACTATATTGGCTCCAAGGAATTGAGCAATGAGTTGAACCACCATGAGCATATTTATGCTTGAGTTGGTAGAAGTTTAGGGGAAGGGGTATAGATCCATGGTCGATCACTTGTCTAATATGAGCAAGACCTTGGCTTCCATTACCACTACTGTGAAAGAAAGGAGATACAAAGGGGAAGGAGGTGGGGAACAGGATGGGGACTGGGATGGGGATAGGGATGGCCTTGGAGATGAAGATGGAGGTGGAGGTGAAGACAGAGAGATGCAGAGGGGGATGCTTAACAGCAGGCATTCAGCTTTCCTTCCTTGACTCAGTTTCCTCAACACTGGCCTGACCTTGGGTAGGTTCTCGTCATATGGCCACCAAGGCAGCCCAAGCAATCCCAGGGCATAAGACTTATATCCCCCCAACCAATTAACCCCAGAATGGTGAAACTATCTGTTGGGCAATGTTGTTGTGGAAGTCCTGAGGTGTCATTCCTTGTCCCTTCATGGGTGACATTGCTATCCTTTGATGACTCATCTCAGAGACTGCTGAGGGTTCTAATCAGTCAACTTGGATCAGCTACTCCTCTGAAGAATTAGACTCCCCATGTAGGCAGACCCACGAGAAGGACCTCGTTTGGGAGTCTAGTTAGGGGGTGCTTGTGGGCTGTCTGATGGTTGCTCTAGAACAATGACCATGTACTTGGAACAGACAAAAATAGCAAATATTTTCTTCATTGTGGATACCACATTTTAGTTCTGGGCATCAAAAGAAGCAAGTTTATTTGGTGGTCAGCTATGGTCAAGGGTTCTAGTTTCTAGGGTAGAGTGCATGCCAGGGTCTGAGTCTGAACATGAAATGCAAGTGTTAGGGAAATGTGGTTTAGTAAAGACCCCCAATGACTAGGAATTAGGAGAAATTAATCAGCATTGTGTCCCATGCTCGCTTTCCTACTGTGTCTGGGACATAGTAAGTATTCAGTAAACATCAGAGAGCTGATAATTGAAATTATAACCATGATCACAATATGAAGATGATAACAGTATCTAAACAATAGTATGTCTCAATAGTATGCCTGGGGTATGTCTCAGTGGTAGAGCGGTTGACTATTGTGCCTCAAGTCCTGAGTTCAATTCCTAGCACCATAAAAACAAATAAAAGCTAGATGTGCAAAGAAGCAGCCTACTACCATGCATCTTTCAGCCATAATTTCTGGAATGGTTGCTAGGTGCCAAGTCTGCAATGAGCACTTCATTCTCAGCAGCTCATGAAGTCAAAGCCTTTTCTCTTCTTAACCTAAGCTGCAAATGAGTCTCAGAGAGGGTAAGCCACTTGCTCGAGGATAGTATATTAGTTAACTCACACTGTGAGAATAGCCTCCAAATTTCACATGTCAAAACTGTTTCTTACACATTTGAAGTACAGTGTGATGGGGAGGGTAGGTCTGTCTACACACACAGTGTGATGGAGAGGGTAGGTCTGTCCACACACACAGTGTGATGGGGAGGGTGGGTTGGTGTACACACACAGTGTGATGGAGAAGGTGGATCTGTCCACACACACAGTGTGATGTGGAGGGTGGGTTGGTGTACACACACAGTGTGATGGGGAGGGTGGGTCTGTCTACACACACAGTGTGATGGAGAGGGTGGATCTGTCTACACACACAGTGTGATGGGGAGGGTGGGTTGGTGTACACACACAGTGTGATGGGGAGGGTGGGTCTACACTTGCTCTTTTGGGCTCTTGCCCCTTTCTTTGCTCAACTCTCCTCTGTGCCCAGGTCTTTGTTGTGATGCAGGTTCTAGTAGATGATGAACAGGAGGGAGACTATGGAGAAGGCTCTGTGTCCCAAACAACTTGATTGACGATGACATGGCCACTCTGCTCACAGTAAAGTAGAGATGTGTCCCCACTATGTCCTAGGCAGACTAAGTGATGCAGTTGCTGTGTGTATCCAGGAAATGGGACAGTATGTGAATACTGGTAAGCACGACAGTCACTTTCCTCCTATACCATCCCTGTCAGGAATGGCTCAGAATCCCCAGACACTTCTTCAGCACTGCCCTTTCCTGAGAACATTATGAGAATTTTCCTCACCCTTGCTTCCTCCATCTCCCCTTTTGCATGTGCTTTGACCTCGACCTGGAGTCCACTCAGGAGTGGAGGGATTTGGGGAGAGACCCAGAGGCCAGAAGCACCGCACTGGGCTTTGATGTAGGACTTCAGGCTAGACCTCACTGCCTAGACTCTTCAGTCCTCCAAATTCCACCTGCGGAATTTCTCTCTGCTGCAGAAAACCAAAAGGTGAGATAATTTGATGATTTGATTCTTGGGAGATTCAGTGATATGAGGAGATTGGATATGAAATGTGGCTTCTAACCCTCCCCCCAAGTCACTTTGATCATTAGATTTGTTCTTAATCTCACACGCAGACATTCTGTGGTTTTATATTTTTTTCTTTTTGGCAGGTTAATTAAACCTGTCTTTAATTTTTTCTTCCCTTTTCCAATTCTGTGTGAGCGCTGGGGAAAAAAGATTTGAGTCTCTAATCTCTGGAAGCATTTGTCATGGAATATTCCAGACACTCTAAAGCATCAGCTGCTCCCTCATCGAGCCTGAGCTCTCTGGGAGTGCTCATTCAGCCTGCCAGAGCTCATACCTCAACTGTTTTTAGCAACTTTAACTTGCAGGGAGAGAGGTCACTTAATAAGAAAATTGAACAATAAAAATCTCAGGAAATTGGACATTTAAACATTCAAAATGATTGATATCGAGGAGAAAGTCTGAGCAACTAGAGTTACATCCACACAGTCTACGGCCTGTGCTTTGGGCAGCATGTGCAATCCAAATCGAAAATTATGAGGGTTCGTTACTGATGTAATCACAGAGGCTCTTCTTTACTCCATACATCAAAAGCCCCTGCTCTGAAAACGCCTGTCTTTGTGTCCCTACATTCCTATAGACGGAAGACAGGGTTTTTTTCACATTGGATGGCAATTTCTAGGACATAATGCCCTAGATCGTGCACATTAGATACAAGTCCTAGAAAATAGTATAAAAGGAGGTGAAATTCTATCTAGGCAACTGGAGGCAAAAATGTGGAAGGTGACACCCTTAAAGAAGGAGTAGAGGTTAAGATAAAGAAGAAAGCGGGGCTTGGAGTGCTCCCAGCTGGAGAGGACTGGTGGGCATTTGTCACCCAGCTGACAGCAGGCTTGCTTTACAGGACTCTGCTGACATATGGCTGACTGGCACACACCACGACACTTCTTTAAGTATGACTAATAGTTAAACACCCAAACCCAAACAAAACAGCTCTCTATCTGAGACAAGGCCCCAAAAGCTTTGGCTTATAATGCTGACCCCTTGACCCCAGGATCCGGTTGTAGAACCCCAACCTCAGCTGACAGACAGACCCTTTTAACTTTAACATCCCTTCTGCTTCTCTTTCTTGATACATTTTGTCTCTCTCATAACCTATTCTTGGAGGGTCAGAAGTGTTTCATCTGAGCATCTGTGGCCTGTGGCTTCCTTCTATGAGGTCATTGTCTGTTAGGATTTTGCTTCCCCTGTGGAGAACTGGGTATAGAGCTGGGGGCTGCATTTCATCAGCAACAGCATCCTCCATGTTTGGTGCACATAATTACATCTAACAATAGAGGGTACGATAAAAACATACCAGACTGAAATGGTGTCTTAACTATCCAACGCTTGATACATATAACAAGAAACTGAAGATATTTTCCCATCCATGTCCAGTTCAGTGATTATCTTTACCATTTTCTCTATATACACTTCTATGATAAAATTCAATTATTAATTAATTTTATGATTTTAATTATCATATATCCATTATACAGATTGATGGGTTTTACTGAGATGTTGTCAGGAATATATATCACGTATATTCTGCTTGTATTTACTCCCTCAGAGATTTTCATAACATAGATTGCAACCTGCTACGTAGCAGTTTCCTCCCAGATTAGGACTGTCCATCTTGGATAGTAGCTCCTTAGGACACAGTGTGTTAAAACAGAGGTGAAACAACAGGATGTTGTAAAGGAAGGTGAAAGCCCATCCTGCAAGAAAGAGCCTTGAGCTCAGGAAGGAAACAACTCAATGAACCCAAGAAGTCCCTGAAACTGACCAGATTCACTAGACTCCTTCCTCCTCTAGTATAGACAAGGCATAAGAACTGCTAAAACACATGCTCAGACAGACTGAGCTGCTCCGAAGAGGCTCAGACTACCTGAGCTGTTGGAAAGAGACAGCTTACAACCTGCTGAAGTCCCTTGCAGCCTTTTCAGTGCACTCCAGGTTTCCAGTTTTTATGAGTTGCTGGCCATGCTGGGATTGTCTTTGGTGATGTAGCTGTCTGTGAGTCATTTCTGCTCCTATCCATATTCCTTCACCTACATTCCTTTAAGTAACCCCAATGAAACTCATTGGTTCACCAAGTTGAACTTTGGTGGTATTCATATTTTGATCATCGTATTTGTCACTGGTCCCCTATCTGGGGTGACTCTGTTTGTTCACATCTCCCCAGGAATAGTGCCACACAGCACAACCCAATAGAAGATAGCAAAATAATTTTAATAGTTTGCAAGTAGCATTTAGAAGTAAACAAGTAGATCATTGAGAAATAGATAGGGAGTAGGGTGGGCAGATAACACTAGGCTAAGATGGATAGAAATATCAACTTGACTGTCACATACAAGGTAAAATGTTATTATGACAGGTATAGACTATATCGACCCATAATATGCAACAATAGAATACACACATATGTAAATATAGAGTTCTGTATGGGAGTATGAGTGTGACTTGGTCACAGTATGAAAAACTTACAAGTCCTTGGCCTGGATCATTTGTGCTAAGATTTTAGTAACAGCATTGCTGGAGGATGGAGGCTCGACAGTCAAGACAGCCTGACCACCAGGAACTTTATAGTCAAGCTCTCAACACCATAGAGAAAGTTAATTAGCAATTCCGGGTTGTTTACTTTCTATTCTTATTCTCAGTTATGTGCTTCTCTTTGTACAAAGGTGACACTCATACACTCTTTACCATTTGATGTGCAGTGATTCTTTGAAACAGGAAGCTACTGCCCCATGCTATGGGCATCAGTTTGGCCATAACACTTGCTTAGACCAATGATGAGAGACCTCAGGTGAGTGCTAACTAAGAGCTTTAAGAGGACTTGTGTGTGTGGCTATTTCTCATTTTATTCTATGCTATAGGAAAGACATATTCTATGTCCTGTTACACTATGAGTTCTCCATGGGGAGAGGGATAGAGACTAGAGCACAATTGGCCCAAAGTCAAGAGAATGCAGCTTAGCATGAGACAAACGTGCTCAAGACATTATTGAGAGTTGACTCTTGCTTTGTTTTAGCGTTTGATAATTTAGTACATGAAAATAATGTGTTTTAGTCAAGTCTTCCCCTATTCCCTCCCCTCCAACTCCTCCTCATTCTTTCCACTGTGATTTCCTCCTAATTTCATGTATTCTTTTAAAAATTATTTTTTTATTTTAAAACAGTCTTTTCTCATTTTACATACCAATCCCAGTTCCCACTACCTCCCTTTCTCTCCCTCCCCCAATCCACTCCTCAGAGAGGTTGGGCTTCCCATGGGGAGTCAACAAAGCCTGGCATATCACTTTGAGATAGGACGAAGGCCCTGCTCCCTCTATCTAGGCTGAGCAAGGGATCCCTTCAAAGAAAATGGGCTTCAAAAAGCCAGTTCAAGCACTAGAGATAAGTCCTGGTCCCGCGGCCAGTGGCCTCACAGACTGCTCCAGCCACACAACAGTCACCCACATTCAGAGGGACTAGTTTGGTCCTATGCAGGTTCCCCTGCTGTCTGTCTGGAGTCAGTGAGCTCCCACTAGTTCAGGTCAGGTATTTCTGTGGGTATCCCCATCATGGCCTTTGCTCCTTTGCTCATATTTTTGCTCCGCCTTCTCTTCAGCTAGATTCTGGAAGCTCAGCCCAGTGCTAGCTGTGGATCTCTGCATCTACTTCCATCAGTTGCTAGATGAAGGTTCTATGATGACAATTAAGGTAGTCATCAATATGATTAAAGGACAGTTCAGGTACCCTCTCCACTATTGCTTAGGATTTTAGCTGGAGTCGTCCTTGTGGATTCCTGGGAATTTCCCTAGTGCCAGGTTTCTTGCTATCCCCATAATGGCTCCCTCAGTCAAGATATCACTTTCCTTGCTCTTCCTTTCTGTCTTTCCTCCATCTCGACCATCCCATTCCCTCATGTTCTCCTCCCTGTCACCTTCTCCCCTCTTCTTCCCCTTAAGCCCTCCCTTCTCCCCATCACACTCCCAATTTTCTCAGGAGATCTTGTCTATTTTCCCTTCCCAGGAGTATTCATGTATGTCTCTCTTAGGGTTCTCCTTGTTACCTAATTTATCTGGGGTCATGAGCTATAGGCTAGTTATCTTTTGTTTTATGTCTAATGTCCATTTAAACCCACTGAGTGCGATTAGTGCTGCCATTATGTAGATGGGTATAGGGTCATTTATTGGATCATGGCTACCTGCTCAGTGGCTATGTCTCTGAAGAAGCACATCTCCCTCTCCCAGAAGCCATCAGTTGCCCATAGCTCCTCAGATAGGAGTCGACCTCTTGACTATCTCTCTCCTCCACGCTGGAACATTTTTCTGACTTGATCTTGCACAGGTCTTAAACTGTTACAACTTCTGTGAGTTCACATGCGTACCCACCCTGCTGTGCTTGGAAAGCTGTTCTGCTGAAGCTGTCCCCTGTCTCTGACTTTTAGAACCTCCTGTCCCTCTTTCATGATGACACATGATCCTCGAGAGAAATAGACCACATGAACAGATTCATTTCCTCATCACTGTTCTCAGCTCTATATTCATTTTCAAACATGTTCAGGGAAGAATTCTCTCCCTCTTCTCCCCTCCCTCTCTCTCTCATCTCTCTCTCCCTCTGTCTTTCCTTCTCTCTCTCCACTAGCACACTAGCATTTTCTTTCTTGCAGTAGACCTGAAATAAAACAAACAGTTCACAATCCTCTGTACAGATTCCAAAATGACAGGATTGGCATGAGAGAATACTGTGCTAGATGCTGTGAGACAAAAGAAACGGCCCCTCCTTGAAGCCGGATTTCAGGAAACAGATGCCTCAGATATCCACCACAGTGGTGTCTCAGACTGTAGGCTTCCCTGGCTGTGCCAGGAGACAGAGAGACAGACACATTTGCAGCATCTATGCTGTGTGCTTCATTTGAAATGTCCCCACAAGGCTCGCATACTAAGGGCTTGGTCATCAGTTGATGGGCGTTAGGGAAGTGATTAGATCCTAAGGGCTCTGGTTCATCAAAGGGTCAGGGCTGTGACGGCTTCATTATCTGGTGGTAGTGTTGGGATGTTGGGAGGCTGTAGAAATGTTAGGAAATAGAGCCTACTTGAAGAGGGGTCCCTGAGGGTCTACCTTTAAAGGATCTCTCTCTCTCTCTTCTGCTCCATCCCTTCCCTGTGTAAACACACCCAGAAACAAGAGTCGGTTGGTCATGGATCACGATGTCTAAAACCATCAGCCAAAATAAGCCTTTCATCTGTTTCCATTGCTCTTCTTGCTGTTTGACTGAGCATGAAACAGTTGAGTAGCACAGTCTAGACTAGAACAGCCAAGGCAATGAGCATGACATTCACTCCTATCACAGGCTCCCCTGCTGGGGTGAAGACATCTCTGCTTTAGCAGGATCCAGAGACTGAACCCCAACTCTTACATTCCCTTAGCCTTGCACACATTTTTAACAAACACGCAGGCCCACCCCCAATTGGCCTGTCACTCTCCCATGGCCTTTGCAAATACCTATGTCATTAATTGTCATAGCAGCCTATGAGAGGGTTGCGCTAAACAGGCTTATTTCACAGATGAGGTAACTGAGGCATTAGACAGCTAAAAGATCTGTGGGAGATCTCACAGCTAGAGAAGAACATGGGTTTGAAATCAAGTAACCATTTTCCAAATCTGGGCTTATTGCTGCACCTCAAGCCTCACTAGATCTACATTTGTGTGCCTGGGCCTTTAGTAAACACACAGGCCGCCATTCAGCCTTGTTACTCCTTCTCCCATGCTCTCCTCTTACCTAATGATCATCCAAGTCATTCTGGTAAGTTTCTTCTGCTACAGCAGGACTGTGTCATCAATGAATAGGCACATGACATCACAGGGTCCCCTGCATAGGTCACACTTTGAGAAGGTCCACACCTGATCTCCTAGCATAAGGGGAATGTGGCTAGAATCTTCTCAAAATGCCCAAGTGAAAAGTGTGCCATGTGTCACACAGAATCATTCTTCTTTCCTTTCACAGTAAAGCTCAGAGAGTCCCAGGGCCTTGAAAAGTTGTCACTTAATTTTCTCCCAACTCCTCAACCTCTGGCTACAGCATCATTCCTGGAAGGACTCAAGGGAAAGAAGCAGATATTTAAATTCTTCAGCCAGTGGTCTTCCCTGTGCAGGGGAAGGATCCCGTGGCTTCATTTGATCTCAGCATGATGCTCAAGCTTTCTGAGAGATGTTGATGGAGCTGAGGTGAGAAGTTGGCACAAATCCACTTCCCTCCCATTGTTAATCCTGTCTCAGATCTTCTCAATCAGAACCTGCTCTGTAGCTACATGCTCAGCAACAGAAAATCTGTATCCTCCCATCACTACATGGCTTATAGCAACTGAGAGCCAAGGCCGCCTATTCAGCTCAGGCCCACTGTTCTGTGGTGTTGCTCTTTTCCATTGGTCCCTATGCTATTAAGTAGTTTGGCCTTCTTTCTCCTCCCTCCTCTCACACTTACTAGCTGCCAATCTCATGCTATGACACCAACCAAAGACATTGCCTAGAATCTCATTTAAAATTTCCTGGTTACACTCTGAGTTGATGAAATTAATAATATCGCTTCACAACTAAAACTCAGTGTGGCCAACCAGCATCTTGTCTCTACATGGTTGTGGCTTCAAGTCCAACCTAATCTTCTGGGATGGAAGGTTAAATTTTGTGGTATTTGATGGTGCACGATGAAGGGTCCTAGCAATATGAACATACTACCTCCATCTAATCTCTCCACTTAGTTGTTGAGGAAGAGATGCCTAAGGATTGTATACTTTCTCGTCAACATTTTTAATCTGGTTAACTCAGAGTCTAGGGACTGTGCGAGGAAGAAGACTCAACTTATATTGAAGGCCACATAGAGACTTTGGTTCTTCTTTTTTTTTTCTTCCTTTTTTAAAATTGATTTTTATTGAGCTCTACATTTTTCTCTGCTCCCCTCCCTGCCTCTTCCCTCCCTGCTTCAACCCTCCTTCAAGGCCCCCATGCTCCCAATTTACTCAGGAGACCTTGACTTTTTCTACTTCCCATGTAGATTAGATTTACATGTCTCTCTTAGTATCCTCATTGTTGTCTAAGTTCTCTGGGATTGTGGTTTGTAGGCTGGTTTTCTTTGATTTATGTTTAAAAACCACCTATGAGTGAGTACATGTGATAATGGTCTTTCTATGCCTGGGATACGTCACTCAAAATAATGCTTTCTAGTTCCATCCATTTTCCTACAAAATTCAAGTTGTCACTATTTTTTCTGCTGTGTAGTACTCCATTGTGTTAATGTACCACATTTTTTCAACCCTCTTTGTCACACTTCGAACCTCATGAAGCTGAATCCACAGACGACTTTGCCTGTGCTTATCACTGATTTCTACTGAGCTCAGTCCATGAGAAACACTGTGAACTCAAAGTTCAAGAATGAACCCATTTTCCACATCATCCTGCTATATCTGTGATGCTATATCTGAAGGCTTTTTTAGAGACAATTAGATCATGATGGTTCTGACCCAATCGATGAATTGCTTCTTTAATGGGTGCATAATATGAGGGCATTATTCAGAAATGGTGAACTAGGTGGGGCTTAGTTTGGGAAGTGGGTCACTGGGGATAGGAATGGGGTTGGCCTTGTACTGTTTCTTGCCCTGACTCTGATCTTATCCTTTCTCTATGTTTCCTGTCCTCTGAGAAATAAGGAGCACCTCCTAACATTAACACACACACACACACACACACACACACACACACACACGCACACACACGCATGCGCGCTCATGTGCTCACACATACTGCATGATATTCAGAAGAAGATCATGAAGACAAGTGAAATGGACCAAATCCTCCAGAATTCTAAACCTAACAGAGTCCCTCCCTTCAATTTGTTTATGTTAAGGATTTTGTCACAACAAAGGGGACAGTGAAAAAAATGGCACCTTCCAATACATCACTGGTGCCTTTTGGACAGCTCTGGGCTCTGGGGTTCCACATTTTATTGAATTCCAAAAGGCTACTTTCTCCTCTTTCTGGCATTGGAATGCAGCATTTGAGTCTCACTTTTGAAAATCCCTTGGTGCCTCATTATCTCTTGTTAGCTCCCTTTACCCTTCCCACACCTCTAGAAATAATCGCTTTATTAAAGCCTTGAACCATCTGAGTAGAATTCTATTTTCTATCAGGATCATGATAAGCCACACACACCGACTGTGTGAGTAAAATGTATCCAAAGCCCCAGAGAATCCCTGAATCTACCTGCCCATCTGCTGATAACCCAGTTAGAAGAGAGAGCCATGAGAAGGGTCCCGGGATGTCCTTGACTACTTTATTTTGATCTAAATGTGTGAAAAAGAAGACAGAGCCCTTTGGGTGCAGAATGCCAACCCAGTGTTCCCACCTTCTAGTAACCACAGACTTGTCAGAACAGGAGCCCTGCAGCAGGGGGATGGAAGAGGTACAAAAATAAGCCTGTCCAGGAGTAAAGAACCTACAATTCCTCTGTTCCTGTGCAATGCTTTCACTTTACGGATACTTTGGGTCATTAAAAACAAACCAATGTCAGGGAAGTGATGGCTCTGGTATCACCTGTGATTATTGATCTGAAGTAGGTTTTGGTAATCTCATTACTTTCTCTCCACATTCCCTAAAGGTCTCATCCATGGGATGAGAATGAAGGTGCCAGTCCAAGTGTCCTTGTGACATGGTTATCTTGTCCTCACATTTCTAAGCCCAGCCAGCCTAGGTTCATAGGGCCCTGTCTTGTTCAAACATCCCTCTGGAGAATCTAAGTGTGCTTAGGAGTCAACAGACTCCACACCATTCTCTTCCTTTTCTTTTCTGTGAGACACAAATAACCCCAACACATGTCTTCTACTATTATAGAAAATAAGCTTGTATTCTTTAATTTATATGTAAATTACATGTAAAGGAAAAGGCCTGAGCTGCTGTATTAGTTTATCCTCCGAATTCTAATTTTTCAAGCAGTCTGCTTTTATTGCTTGTTTATTTAGTTTCTTTTGAGGCAGATTTTATCTCTGTGGCCATGGCTGGTCATGAACTCATGATCCCCCTGCATCCAGCCTGAGTGCACCTTGAGAGCACACCCAACTCTGACAGGAGCCACTTTCTGAAGAGATTTACTGAGCTCTGGGTTCTGTAGCCTCAAAGGCATGGGGGCCACAGTAGCTCAACTCTGTGGAGGACTCACCATGGTGGAAGAATCGGGAGAAAGCCTGAAATCTCATCATCTTTTCTCCCTCAGTTCACTGAAAGCTTCCCAGAACACTCCACACTTTGAAGGTCCTGCTCCCACTGCTATGATGAAGATTAAGTGTCCAATAAATACATGGATCTTGAAGGGTACTCTCCCAACCTCAACCAGACCCTAGCAACACCCTCCTTGCCTTGGAGTAACTTATCTGAATTGAGTTTTATATCTTAGATCAAAAATTTGAGAAATCTACATGTGTCCCTTGTTTATACTGCTCTGTATATATATATATATATATATATATATATATATAAAGGAAGCACCTACCATTAGCTTGGAACTTTGTTAATATTCTGTTAAATATTTTTCATTCCACATAAAAGAGATTATCACACAGTGAGACACAGATACAGGCACACACACACATACACATATATGCACACACACACAGAAACAGACAGACAGACACACATGCATCCATACAGAAAGAGAGAGAGAGAGACAGAAAAACAGACAGAGTCATACACGCACACACACACACATACAGGGAGAGAGAGAGAGAGAGAGAATTTTGCAGGCAATTCAATCAAAGCTCAGAAAACATATTCTAAGGTTAGAAAGTGGTAGCGCTTGCATTCAACCTTGGCTTCTATAGAGTGGATGCTGTCAATCACCCAGCTCTCATGAAAATAGAATTGGGAACCCACAGGGATCCTTCTCTGTCTTAGCTCAGCCCAGAGAAAAATCAAATGGGAAAGGGGATCAGCGTCCTTTGGTCTTCTCACTTGTGTCAGCCAGGCCTATTCAACCTCGAAAATCCCTCTTAGTGTGTTTGAGCCGATTTTTCTCTCATTTCCAAGAAGTTGCATTTGGCATGAAGTAAATGACCTGAATCCTGCCACGGTTGTTTCATTCCTACATCTATCTTATGAATTTGAGCATGTTTGGTATTTTCACTAAACCTTCCTCTCAGTCTCTAGGAATGTGAACATATCTAAGGGAAGACAGCTGCCAGGAAGCTTCACATTGTCTCTCCTGGTGGATCTGGGACCCAGACTGAGTGGCAATAGATTCCCAAGGTGCCTTGGTCACCCTCCCAAATGCCACAAGGGCCATAGAAGAGAAAGGTCTTGAATAAATAGCCAAACATGGGAGGTATTTCATTCACCGTTTATTGCCTCATTGATGTGTGTTGCCATGGTGACCTCCGATTATTTTTGAGCCAGGAGAATTAATCCTATTGAATTTTCTGTTCTAATAACTTAAGAAATTAATTTTCCATATTATAAAATTCAAATGCATAATCTTGTGAACCAAGGTTTAGCAAGCTAAACTAATCCATTCAATTTCAGTCTGGATGCACTATGCAGGCTTTTACATGGCAAAAGGGCAAGACTTGCTGGCAAATGGCACTGTGGATTTCACTCTTGCTCTGAAAGGTGGCTGCTCATTTGCAAAGAGCTGAGAGTCTTATGGCTGTGTTAGAATTTTCCAGAAAGGTCAAAGCATGCTGAAGCATATAAGGCTTTATATTTGCTTGCTTGTAAATTTCCAAAACCTGTCTAGTTAGCCTGAAGGCATCCTCAGTCTCTTCTTCTGCTCTGGGTTTATCTTTCCTTATATATGAAACAAGAGCCAGAGGCATCTGAATGGATCATCCTTAGAATACAACTTTCTCAGCCAGACTCCAGAACATGGTGACCTGAGCACCATCCTGGTGTAGGGGGGTCTTCTATTTGTATATTGCCTTCATTGGTTAAATAAAGAAAACTGCCTTGGCCTTTTGGTAGGACAGCCCTTAGGTGGGTGGAGTCGACAGAAGGGAATGCTGTGAGTGAGAAGGCAGTGGAGCAGACACCATGCTTCTCCAGCACAAGATGGACACTGGTTAGACTCATGCCGGTAAGCCACAACTCAAGTGGCGATACACATTAATGGAGATGGGCTAAAATAATATGTGAGAGTTAGCCAATAAGGGGCTGGAGATAATGGGCCAGGCAGTATTTAAATGAATACAGTTTCCGTGTAATTATTTCGGGTACACACCCGGAGCCGGGTGGGACAGAACAAGGGGCCCGGTGCCGGGAATGCAGCCTGAACTCCTCATTGCTACACCATCCCTTTGTGCCATTGACTTCCTCGCCTTTATTGCTAACTTTGTCTTGATATTGTTGTGCTGCCAAAGTCACTCTTCTGGCCCCAAACTGGGCTGTTATGATGTTCCTACATTTTCTACTCTATTCCAACCATTGTGAATCAGGCTGTAAACTTACTTCTTCAGCCTTCATCCATGGCCATCCTTTGTAATGAGCTTTATCCTTACAGTGATGGGACACTGCATGGTCTGGTTCCCTACTTGCTGTTCCTCTGGTTTTCTTCAAGGCTCTTCACTTAAAAACACTTACACCATGGACTGTCACACCTATGTTGAGGGGATTCACGTCCTTCCCAGCATACTCTCTTCCTGGGTCTCAGTCCTTCTCAGAGGCATTCAGCCAGCATCTGAATTCCAACCAGTTCTCCTGTTCTTGAGAATGCTATTCCCCATTTCTTGTGTTCACAAAACACCAGGTCTCCATTGAGTCTGTGTTGGATTCCTGAGTAACACCCAGGATCCTGGCTTACTTTCCCACTAGACTCAGTCATTTATTGAATGGAAATCTTTGAATTTTCATTTTCAACTAGGGTAGTTGTCCCTAACTTCCCCCATATCCCACCTACACATCTTTTGGGGTTCCTGAAGGCAATAACTCATAAGGGAAGATTTGATTTATATCCATTTCTGGAACCTTCACACTTAGGAAATGGTGCCAGTATAGATGTCTGGGCATCTCATTTTAACCACAGTGGACCACAAATGCCCTAATTTATTCCTTCAGTTTTGTATCCTATCCCTCCCCCTAAACAGACAATGACATGTTCATTGTTGAATGAGCAATGAATAGAAACAGAAGCCTTGTCTGAACATTTTCCTAAATAACCAAGTACTAAGTACTCTATCTACATTGGTTGCTTTTTCAATTCCCTCCTTTCCTTTTGTCTTAGTCAGTGCTTTATTGCTGTGAACAGACACCATGATCACAGCAATTCTTATAAAAGAAATCATTTAATTGGGGCTTGCATACAGTTTCTGAGGGTTAATCCATTATCATCATGATGGCAGCATATAGGCAGGGATGGTGCTGGAACAGTAGCTGGGAGTTGTACATCCAAATCTGCAGGCAGCAGGAAAAGAGAGACACTGGGCCTGGTTTGGAAATCCCAAAGCCCACCCCCAGTGACACACTTCCTCTAACAAAGTCACACCTCTAACAAGGTCAAACCTCTTAATCTTTTCCAATGGTGCCACTCCCTGGTGACTAAGCATTCAAATCTCTTAGCCTATGAGGGCCATCCTTATTCAAACCACCACACTTTTGATCCCAAATCTGAGCTTCCTCCTGCCTACTCCTCCACATCTCCTCTCTCTACTCTCTCTCTAATGTATTCTGGCTCCTTCTTCCTTTTCCCTGCAGAGTGCCGGTATTTATCCACTCTAGAAGACCAAAGCTAACAAAAATAAAAAATAGTTAAAAATGAGCAAGAAATTCCTAAAAATCAAATACCCATTTAAATATTATTTAGTAATACTAGATGAAAACCAATCAAAAAATATTTGCATCTCTAAAGATGTTTTCATACACATTCCAATAAACAATAAATTTGAAAAGAAGTAGATAGTTTTATAATTATGCAAGTTTTGCAATGTTCCCTAATAAATCATTTTTTGTGAATTGGTTTGGAAAATCAATCAATCATTGAATAAATTTTAAGGGATTTGATACTTATTGATTATGCTTGTTCTGTTAATAATATGTTCTATCTATCTATCTATCTATCTATCTATCTATCTATCTATCTATCTATCTATCTATATCTCCCTTTCTTTCCTACATTTTTGTCTACAGCATTCTCAACTTTGTTCTTCACTTGCACATTTTAAATATTTGATATTTAATTTTTGTTATTTTCTAACATTTTAAACTGAAAAAGGATTGCATCGCTTTCTTCTCTCTAGCCCTTTCCAGCTACCCTCCCTTAAGACTTTCCCATGCCTTGCCATGTCTCAAGTTGATAGCCTCTTTTTCTTTGCATTTGAGGTGTGTGTGTGTGTGTGTGTGTGTGTGTGTGTGTGTGTGCAAATGTGACTTGTTTGGTCTGATTTTGTTTTTTGAATGCATATGGTTTCAAGAATGTCCAGTATAAATTAGACAACTAATAAGGGGCCTTACTCCTGGGAGAGGCTAATTCTCTGTCTCCTAGTAGTCATTGGTTGCTTGAAGTTCTTTGTCTAGGGTTGATACCCCACAAAATTTTTCTTTCCATGTTACCATATCATTTATATTGACGTTGTTCTGATCTTGTTTAGATAGTCATTTCTAGGAGAGTTTCACAGAAGGGTCCCTGGTATTCTGGTTTTATAATCTTTCTATCCCTTCTTCTGTGAGGTTCCCTTAGCCATAGATGCAGGTGCTATAATGTAGAAATGTCATTTGGGGCTAGGTTCCCCCTGATTTACTAATCTCTTTATTGAGTCCAGTTGTGGTTTTCTGTGGTGGTCTCCATTTGCTATTAAAAGAGGCTTCTTCAATGAGGGGCAGTAGTTACATTTATCCCCAAAGATGGATTGCATACCTTTTTTCCCCACCACCTCTTCCATCCATAGACATATTTGGATGTACACATACTTGCACACATGCACATACACACTCATGTCCACACACACTCATGTGAACATATATATATATATATATACACTCATGTACACACACACATTAATGCACACACTCGTGTACACACACATTCATGCACGCACACTCATGTACACACACATACACACACTAACGTATACACACATATACACACACATTCATGTACATACACACACATCTGAGTACACTGTTTTTCTCTCCTATTGTGCTCTTCCCAACAACACATTTCTTTGGTATCCTAAGCAATTATTGGGATCTATTTCCTTGTTGTTTCTCTTCTCTACTCTCTTCTCCTCCACTTTTCTGCCTCTCTCCTTTTCAAAGCTCTGTGTCTGTTTCTTTTTCTCTTTGTTTCTCTGCCAAGTTGCATCTCCCTCCCCACCCCTTTTTTGTCCTGTTGAGGGCTGTCAAGTCCTCTGATATATACCTGAAGGGGAGGACAGTAGAGCCAGTGCTGACTGCAGCCCCAGCTTTTAGGCCAGAGAACACATCCTGAGGGGCTTTCCCAGCAGAGCTGGGGCTTCCCATCGCGGCCAGGACACTTTTGTTCTCAGTATACCCACAAGTTAACAATGACAACAGACACAGCCAAAGCTTAGGAAGGAAGCAAAGCCCCTCAATCTAGCAGTTCACACATCATTTTTAATGGTAAGTTGGAAAATGTTTGAAAACTCTGACTA
Source organism: Ondatra zibethicus (assembly GCA_004026605.1). NCBI lineage: Eukaryota > Metazoa > Chordata > Mammalia > Rodentia > Cricetidae > Ondatra > Ondatra zibethicus. Next base: position 18,559 of record PVIU01021588.1, read on the forward strand.
CATGTGGCAGACTTTCCTTTGGTGTGGCTGTGTTTTTTGTTTCTTGTTCCCCAGTTGCTTGTGCTAGCAGATGGTCCCCATGTGGTAGCATCCAGGTGATGGAGTCTTTGAGATACCTCCTGTCTTAGTTACTATATTGCTGTGAAGAGACACCATGACGACAACAACTCTTAGAAAAGAAATCATCCGCCAGTGGTTGGTGCAGGAGAATTGTCTGTATTCTGTCAATCATGATTTAAATAAATGCTGATTGGCCATTAGCCAGGATGTATAGGTGGGACAACCAGACAGGAAGTAGAGGCAGAGCAAGGAGAATAGGAGAATTCTGGGAAGCAGGAAGCTCTCTCAAGATTCCTGCACAGACCACCGAAGAAGCAGGATGTGACCTGCCCTGCTGAGAAAGGTACTGAGCCATATGGCTAACATAGATAAGAATAATGGGCTAATATAAGTTATAAGAGCTAATACAAAGCCTGAGCTAATGGGCCAATCAGTTTATAATCTTCTGGAGACCTCTGTGTGAATTTCTCTGGGACTAAACAGCTGGGGGACCGGGCGGGACAGAAACCCCAACAAGCTGGCCCCTCATGCTACAGAATGGTGCCTAACGTGGATAACTGCATCCACAGAAAGCCTGAAAAAGCTTGGGAAAGAATAGAGTAAATCATGTTTTCTTGGTAGCAGCAATTTCTCAGGTCTGCTTTGCTTGCTAGAGGCAAGAAAGTGCTCTCATCTAAGAGAGGCTTCCTGACTCAGCTTTAGCTGCAAAACCTTGCAGCTCTTTTAAGAGGTCCTGCCATGAACACTTAAATGGTGTTGATGAAAAGCTGACCACATGCTTTTCAGTTTTCAGCCATAGCAGGAAAAAAGCTGCACCGCTTTAAAATGCCGGCTTTCTAGGCCATCCTGCCAGGGCAAACTCTGACTCTTTCAGGCAGGCAGTCTGACTACGGAGCATTTGAATGTGGTTTGTGAGCAGAATGCTGCAACTTGCTTGCTGGCAGGAACCTTGAAATGCCATAGAGTTGTGTCAATAAATGTGGCTACAGCTGGTACCTCAGCCATGAGGCTGAAATCTCAGAAAGCTAAGAAATGGGCTGGATCCAGCTGTCAAAGCCAAGGCTTTAACCATAGCCATAGTGCTTAGAAAATTAAAGAATCATGTGGTCAAAAAAAGAGAGAGATATACAGTAAAGATAGATTCAGATGAGAAAAACCTCTAAATGGTTTACAGTGTGGTAAAAATATATGCAGGCTAAAGGTTAAAATCCTTAAAATAAAAAAAGAGAGAGTATTGGGTATGGTGGTACACACCTTTAATTCCAACACCTGGGAGGCAGAGGTAGATTGACCTCTGTGACTTCAAGGTGTGGTAGCACACACCTTTAATCCCAAAGCTTGGGAGGCAGAGGTAGACAGATCTCTGTGAGTTCAAGGTGTGGTAGCACACACCTTTAATCCCAGCACTGGGGAGGCAGAGGCAGGTGGATCTCTGTGACTTCAAGGATAGCCTGGTCTACAGAGAGAGTTCCAGGACAAAGATACACAGAGAACCTGTTTCAAAAAGCCAAAAGTTAAAAGTAAAAATAAAAGAAATAGAGGTTAAAATAAAGCTGCATAAAGATGGAAAATACACAGAGAATCTTGATACTGTATTGTATTATGCTCTCTTTGAATTGTTTGAATGCTGAGGAAGGAGAAACAGCTGCTAAAAGATATTTGCTTATAAATTCTGTTGAATTAATCCAAGATAGGTAAAACAGCTGGGGGACCCAGCAGGACAGAAACCCCAACAAGCTGGCCCCTCATGCTACAAGTGGTGGTGGCGCACACCTTTAATCCCAGCACTCGGGAGGCAGAGGCAGGTGGATGTCTGTGAGTTCGAGGCCAGCCTGGTCTACAAGAGCTAGTTCCAGGACAGATTCCAAAGCTAAAACACAAACACACCAACAAAAAAACTAAAAACTAAAACCAAACCAAAATAGGAAAAAGAAAGCATTTAATTGTGTCTTGGGGCTTCTGTACTGTTTTGGAGGTTTAGGCCATTACCATCATGCCAGGGAGCACGGCGGCACAAAGGCAGACATGGTGCTTGGGAAGGAACTGAGAGTTCTACATTCAGATTCACAGGCGACAGGAAAAGAGAGCTACTGGGACTGGATTGAACATCTGAAACCCCAAAGCCTCCCCACCCCAGTGACACACTTCCTCCAATGAGGCCACACCTCCTAATCCTCCTCAGGTAGTGCTACTTCCTGATAACTAAGCATTCAGATCTATGAGCCTATGAGATCTATGGGGGCCATTCTTATTCAAACCACCACATTTCCCCTTGGGAAGGAGCCAGATCATGCGGTCTTTACTCCCAGAAGAGTTTAATGCTATTTTGTAAGTGTGTGGGGGTTGGAGGTGGGGAGGGGGGCGTCTCAGTGCTCTTATAAAAGAATGACTCCAGCTATTCATCTCTTGTGTCCCTACCCCTTGAGCCCTTTTGTATGTTGCTTTTTTTTTTTTTTTTACTTCTCTGCTATGTTTGGGACACCAAAGGAACCACCCATAGGGTACCTGATGTTAAAATCCTCCAGCCAGAAAAATCATGAGTCAGACAACCCATTTTACCTATAAATTACAGGCCCTCAATTAGAGCAATAGAAAATGGACTAAGATACTTGCCATTGAGAGTGAAACTGAACACCCTGCTGCTTCCTGGTCACCAGTCATTGTGAGTGCTTACCAATCCCTGCTCTGTGCACCTTATGATTTCCTGCTCACTCAGCCAAAGCCCCAGTTTCCTGGGGATGTGAGTTTGTCAGAGCTGGTGGGCTGGATCCGGTGATAAGTGACAACATCGGATCTGGATCCCAGTGTAGGTGGAGCTAAAGAAGTGCATTTTTGAGAGTGCCTTTGTAAATTCCTTATCTAGGCTTTTATGTAAACGTGTTTATATGTGATCAAAGCTTATTTGACTTCCTAAGTGAAGGCAGGTTATTCTGAAATGTAATACATAGAGAGATTGGTTCTTCAGCTGACCATCTCTCCTTCCAACTGAGTAATCAAAATGTGATGGTTATTGGACACACTGGCCCCTCAAGAAAGAAAAATCAAGGAATGTGCTTCTAGTACCCACCTTGGAGAAGTCTTGGTTCAGTAGAAAGCCCTGAACAGAAGATGAAGTTCTCCTGGGCTTCCTGATACGCACATTTGAATATGAGAACTGAGAGAAAGGAAACATGGCTAGCTGGAGAGAGGAAGCAGGGCTGGCTGGAGGGAGACAAGGCTAAGTTCTTTACTGGCGAATTACCCTGTGAAGAGCCCGGATTCAGGGATTCCTTCTGTATAGCAAGAATAGCAAGGAGCCTTGTTTACTGTCTGTTGCCTCCACCAGCATTCAGTGCTATGAGCAAGATCTGAAGCAGTGTTCTCAAGTCATTCTGAGCATCATAGGGCTTAGGTTCCCTTGGAGGGCCATTAGGTAGAATCTGTTGTTCATGTCTCTCTGGGGGTTCACAACCAAAGAGCACACCTGGGTTATTGTGTATACATCCATCATGAATGCATTGTGTTGGTGCTGGTGCTGGCTGAGAGATAATGGGTGTTGAGAAGGATGTGGTGTTCCGGCAGCCCTCTGTCTACATTTTGTCAGGTGTGTGATTGTCATAGCTCCTTGGGCTACAGTGTGAGGTCCTGTGTGATTCTCCCTCTGTGATTCAGACTCTGTGCATGCTGTCTTTGTTAATTTTCCTGTTGCCTTGACAAAAGAGCAACAAAAGCAACTTAAGGGAGAAAGGGTTTATTTGGGCTCACAGTTCATGGTGACACTCCGTCATGGGGATGACACAGCTATTTAAGGAGTTAGCTGGCCACATTGCACCCACAGCTAAGGTGCCCAAAGCAACAAGTGCTGGTGCTTAGCTCACTTCTTTTTTTCAAGAGCCATGAGCCCCAGCCCAGGGAATGCTGCCACTCACAGTGGCCAAGTCTTCCCACCTGAGTTAATCTAATCAAGGTATCCCCAACAGGCACTCCCAGACACTAGCCTAAATAACCCCTCACAGTTGTGCCTAGAGGCTTGTCTCATATGTGAGTTCAGATTCTGTCAGGTTAACAGCACTAACCACACATTGGTGAGCTGTTTCCAGTAACTTCATAATGCTATACACTAGCTACAGTCTGTGCAAAGGGAAGGATATATAGTGATTTGCGCATGAGCACACGCTCTAATGTGCAGATGAGTGTGTGAGTGGACCTCCCACTCCAGATTCCATTTAGCTACAAGCCACAAGGAACTACCGGTATCCACCCAAAACATATCTCATAATGAAGTCCTTTTAGTCACTTGCAAAAGCTTTGGATATAAAAATATAATTTGCTATTTTTAATTGTCTTGGTTCTTATAAGCCTATGTGGATTTGGGAAATGGGTGGGTCATATGTGGTATAGACATGATCTCACTGCCCTGCTCATCAAAGACATGCTCACATGCTTGCATATGTGCACTCGCACATACAAAGTAGTAATCCCTCAGGTATGCCATGCCAGGGCCACATTATCATATACCTAAAGCATAACATTTATTTCTGTCACATTTATTTATTTATTTTAGTATAAACATTTACATATGTAGATATTTTAAAAATGTTACCTGCTGTTAGTGATATTGCCTCTGAAATATCACTAGAACAGTGTCTCCCTGTTTCTGATGTGCATGGACATACCCTGGAACCCTGTTACAGGACAGAATTTGATTAAGGGGTTCTCAGGTAGTGGGTAAACCTTGACATTTCAGACAAGCTTTTAGAGTATATTCAAGATTCACAGAGTAAGGTCATTCCTGGCCAGGGGGTGAGTAGTTGCCTAAAAGATTGAATCCTTGTTTCACAACTAGAGATTATTTTTACTTAATTGTGTATGTGTGATGCTTGGACAGAGGAAGTTCTCATATCTACCTGAACAACTCCCCAGTCGTCAGAGCCTGGGAAGCTCTGTTCCTGGTTTCTGTTGCATCTTCTCTGGCACTAGATCCAGAGCATCAGATAGCCACCAGGGTACACTGTGCAGTTTTGCTAGACTCAAGAGCAGCATTTCTCAGCCTGTAGGCAAACTTGGGGGTCAAACAACCCTTTCCCTAACCTGGTCATGTAAAACTAGAATTCACCCAGACAATCCCAAGAGACGCCTAGACTTAGGCAAAGTTAACTGATGCAGCTAAACCCAGAATGCACTTTACAGAATCAGTGTAAGACTGATCCATTCTCAGTCTTACCATCCCTATCCCACCGCCAGTTCCACACCCTGCTGACCTCACCATCCCCATCCCAATCCCACTGCCAGCTCCATGCCCTGCCGACCTCACCATCCCCATCCCACCACCAGCTCCACGCCCTGCCAACCTCACCATCCCCATCCCACTGCCAGCTCCACGCCCTGCTGACCACACTTCTGAATGCTTTCATGTGTGTCATCTTGTTCTCTATTTCTAGCTCTCATTTCAAAGCACAATCTTATCTTTTCCAAAGGGCCTTCTTACATTTTCTCTGGAAAATTACTCTCCTCTACTGTCTTGTCTTTGAACCTTTGTGTCCCTTGTTGTGATAGACTGAATTATTCTTTCTTAGGGACTAGTTCTGATCCTTCCTAACTCAGCGTGGCTGTATTTACACCGACAGAGTCTATGATGCTAAGTCTGAGCTCTTAAGGTTAGAGGGGATGTATTACTGGTGGACTACAGGGCCAGGAGGGAAAGTGGCAGACATAGCCAGGACTGAGACCCTAGCCTACTTCTGGTTAAGTTGTGGGCAGGTTTTTGATCTGATGACACCCTGTCCTGGTTCCTTCCCTTTTTCAATATAAGCAAGGAAACTTGCCAGTGAGAGTGGCTGTGAAGATTAAACGTGAAGACGGTACAGGAGAAATAGCAGATAAAGGATCTCATCACCAGCACATCCTTGACACTCAGACACTGGCCTTGGAATGTATCAGGAAATCAAAGCGACTGCATCACCTGAAGTGGAAAGAAGATGCTGGGGTCCACACTTGTGATGTGGGCTGCAGCAACCATGGAAAAGGGAAATGAAAATCATAAATAGTAACTGTGATGTTGTCCTTGGATCTAAGCCCCTCACTGCTGGGAACATAGCCTGAAAAAAAAATGGAGATAACAAAATGAAAAAGACAAACAATCACAAAGATGGTTGCTGCTGTGGTATCTATGTCGGCAAAAGAAAATATAAGTAGGCACGCAAGGCTTCTAAGTGGCCCCGAGTCGTGCTGGCAGTAGAATTGTGGTTCCTCCCTATAAAGCTGTATTGAACAGCTATCTCAAAGCGAATACAAAGAATCTATAGAAATGTTGGGAGAGGTTTGTGTTCCAGCATTAAATCGAAATGATGAACACAGAATGACTACTCTGGGATCATTGCTTGTATGAAACTTACCAGCAAGAAGAAAAACAACGGAAGAAAATATGTAGAAAGAAAAGACGTGCATACATTTTATGATTATACATTTTGTGGTTTTCTCTCTACTTATTTTAAAGGCTGGTTCTTTTTAGCGGAACCATTCCTTTTCATTCTCTGGCTACAGAAACTGGTCTGCTTCACGCATCTTTGCAGCACGCTCGCATCAGGGAAGAATCAGGGACTGTACTTGGTGAGTCAAGCTCCCAACTGTAGCCACGAGGAGTGGTGTTCTTATGGGATAGACAAGTATGGCTACAAAAAAAAATGATGGTGGAAAGGAAAGAAATGTCTTGGAGTGGAGGGGGAATAAACAAACTTTAGGAAAACCAGAGCCGAGGTCCATGTAGCTCCAGACCCACGACTCCTTCAATAAAACTCTACAAAGCCTCCATGCTGTCAGCCTAAAAGCCAAGGTGCTGAAGTGGACTGCGGGAAGCGGGATGCAGGATGCCTGGGTCAGCTTCCTTCACCCTCTGGCACTTTCTGTCTTACTCACTCCATTTCGGCCACTCTGCCTTCTCTTGCCCCTCTCATGCCAAGCACGCCAGACCCAGGGCCTTTGTAAATAATGTGCTTGCTAAAAATGTTCAGTTCCCTCAAGTCTTTTTGGAATGATTTCATTCTAGTGAGGTCAGGAGGACAGTGTAATCTCAGGTCTCTGGTCTTCTTCATTTCCTGTCTCTGTGCAGTACTTATCACCAGGACACATCTGTACATACATCGTCATCACCTGGCTTCTGTTCCACTCCTCTTCAACTGAAGCTTTTCATTGGTCAGGGAGTTGCTCACTGCCAGAGCCTAGAGTACTGCCTGGCATATAGTAGGTCATCAACAAAAAATTACTGAATAAATAAATAAGAGTGTGCCCATCTACAAAAGGTGGCAGAATGGTATTTCCTCTGCACTAAGCCACAATGCCTGAGCAGCTGACACCCACACAGACATTAAGGAACAGAAGCAGAAGGTGACTCTTGCAGGGCTCCTATAAAGAGCAGCATGCTGGGCCAGCAGGCTCCAGCCACCTAGAATCCCTTGTAAATGAGGCGGTGTGCCTGCAAAACCCCAGTGCCTACCTGGGAGACTCAATGCATTTTAATAAGAAAACAGACTTCATTTCTTGTACTCCACAGCACAAGCTGTCAACAGTCAAGAGGGGGAGAAATGAAATGTACTTCAGCTATTTTTTGCATTCAGAAAAGTATACAGCTTAAAAAAATAAAGCCAGAAAAACAAAGGCAACCAGTTTAACAAATTAGATCTAGCTGTCGTCAAAGAGAATGTTTTTATTTTTATTTTTAGCCAGTATTAAACAACCCTCCCAATGCTGGCTGTAAAAGTCTTTGAATGTGAAACTCTCAGAGCTGGAAAAGGTCTCTTTCGCTCTCTTGCGCTGAGAAAATGCTTCCAGTAATACTGAAAAACAAGATTCATTAAAAGCTATCTTTAGCATTATCAGCGATTTTGTTATTATCCGGTGTCCTTCATAAGGGGCACAGCAGCCTCCACTCTGAATTACAAAAGAGGAGGCAAAGCAGGACTGGCAAAGAAGGCTGCCCCGTCCTCCTAAGGAACTGCTGCTGAGGAGGAGAGGAAAGAAAACTGGGAAGAGAAAGACCAGGAATTTAAAGAGAAAAAAATATCAAACTAGGAACAGTAGAGGCATTGAAAAGCAGTCACATGCCACTGATTGACTCTCCTGGGAAGGATCGTGTCTTCAGGGTGTCAGAGAGGTGACTTGTAAACTTCCAGTAGCAGCAAAGAAAAATAAAAGCAGGTCAAAGGACCAGTGAGAGCCAGGGGGACAGCCCCCAGCAGAGGTATGCCTCGATTGGTATTTGTTTTGTGGGTAAATGGAGAACAGTCCCCAGCAGAGGTATGCCTCTATTGGTATTTGTTTTGTGGGTAAATGGAGGGATGCAAAATGGAACAAGGAACCCTCAAAATGCACATACATGCAAACATACACACAAAGTGCATGCATGCACACTCACATACACACAATTCACATGCACACTCACATACATACTCACACATTCACATTCATTAGTGTGTACACACTCCTAGATATACACACTCCCATGCATACACACACATTTTCTCATACCCTCATGTACCCTGCATTGGCCATCATCAAAGGCCAAGGGATGCAAATGGTGCAGTTCCCTTGAAACTTTCTGGGGAGCAGAGTTCAGGTCAGCTAACCCATGTGGTTCACTGAATCTCCAAGGGTAAGGTGCTTTGGTCACCATGATGGCAGAACAGTCACCAAATTTTAGACCTGGATCTGACATGTGGTGACAAGTCATTCCCAGGGCTCCCAAAGAAGAAACTGGAAGGCAATACATAAAGATGACTCAGGTCTGATTTTGTTTCAGTCTTTACATTCTATTTGTATTGATCTAGGAATAGAGATAAAATGGATTCTCATGGTGGTTAGGAAGCAAAATCTACAAAGCTTAGGGTTTCATTGTCTACAAAGAAAGAATGGAGGAAAAAATTCAGCCTCATTCTCCATTTTCTTGCTTAGGTGCCTAGATGTGAAAGATCCATGTGAGGCAGTGGCCTAAAGACAAGATGAGAGCTGAACTAAACCTCTGAATTTTAACTTTATGTGGTTCATCTAAACACCCCACTGAGGATACTGACCTACAGCCTTGGTAAGAAGTCGAGTGTTCCTGTAACTCCCAGGTGCTGCCTTCTGCAGGAAAGAGCAGGGTTGAGCTGGACACAGTCAGAAAATGCCCGAGGGAATAGTAGACTATTCTACTAGTAGAACAGAAGACTAAAGGAGGCAACTGAGACAGTCAAATTCCAGAATGAAGCATCTATCACTAAGTGCATGTGCGACCCACAGTGCAATGCATTTAATACTTAAGTGTTTTTTATCAGCATACTAATTAAACATAATAATGAGTTCCATTTTGACATTTTCCTGCATGTACACAATGTATCCATCATATTCACCCACTCATTTCCTCTCTATTGTCCTCTTCCCATTGCTATTAATATCCTTCCTTGCTCCAGTTAGGTTCCCTTCTCCTTTCATGTCGTGTGTGTGTGTGTGTGTGTGTGTGTGTGTGTGTGTGTGTGCCAATAAATTTCATTAGAGTTGTTCATAGGAACATGGGTACCTTGCCAGTGGCTGTATCACTGAAGAAAATGCCCCCAGTAGACTTCTCACTTTGTATAAATCTCCATGAGTCCTTCCCCTTCCATAACAAGGCATTGACTGGCCCAGTCTTGTGTAGCTCTTGAGCAAGTGATCATAGTTGCTGTGTGTTAAGAAGTGCAAGTACTAGACCTGGAAACAGCTTTGTACACACTACCTCAACCCACCTGCCCTGGTTCTTTCATCCTTTTTGTTTTCCTTCCCCCAATGTTTCCTGAGCTTTGGAATGGGTAGCATGGTTGTTCCATTCATGGCTGGGCATTTAGCAGTCAGATTGCAGCTGACTATTTGACACTCCCACTGCGCAGTTCCAAGACAGAACTGCACAGAGAGAAACTAAGAGAGGACAATCTGCTCTAACGAACCCAGCGGACATTCTGCTTAGTGAACACAGGTATTGGAGGATGTCATAGGAAAAGAAGTTCATGACCCTCAGCTGGTCTTGGGTGCCACATGCTTCTCAGAAATTCAACGTCTTGCTACTGTGGGTAACATCTAATCAAAGCACACTCTGACTTACAGTGGAAGGAAGAGACTGGGCTGGGGCTGCAGTTGCAGTTCTGACTTGGAGATTTTTTTTCAAGCTATCTATCAACGCCATGGAGTCAGGTTCATTGGGTGATAACATGGAGTAAATCCAAAGAAAGACAGACCCTCTGCCACCCACCAGAAAGCATCTATGCTGTTGAAGAAAGGTGCATGTTTCTGGGGGTAAAGTGTGGGGCGAGAGATTAGTGACTCAGCAGTGAAGAAGTGCCATTGTTCTTTGCAGAGGGCCTGAGTCTGAACTCCAGCACTTGGCTTAGGAAGCTCACAGCTTCCTGTAACTCCCATCCCGGGGAGGTCTATTCTAGCATCCATGGATACCTGCATTCTTATGCAGACCTACACACACACACACACACACACACACACACACACACAAACTTAGAAATAACTAAAATAAATGTAATACATATATGGTCTGTTTGCAAAAAAAATCACTTAAAATTCTTTAATATGAAAATAAGCTGAAAATTTTAAAACATACCCTCCCCACAAAAAGACATGAAACGCAGCTAGAGTGTCTGAGTTTGCAGCTGAACCAGAGTTATAGGATTCCTATACCTCTACTAAACAACTCATTGTTTCTAAGAAAACAATGTGGTGGCTTGAATGAGCATGGCTCCCAAAAGTTCATATCTTTGAATGCTTGATTACCAATTGGTGAAACTGTTTGGAAGGATTAGGAGAAGCGGTCTTGTTGGAGGAGGTCTATCATTGGGTTAGGCTTTGCAGTTTCACTAGAGTAATCTCCAATGAGCTCCCTGCTTCCTCTTTGTGAATTGTGATGTGAGCTTGTAGCTGCTATTCTGGTGCTGTGCCCGCATGCCTGCTGCCACGTTCCCTGCCATGATGGTGATAGACTTCTATTCCTATGAAACTCTAAGCCACAAATGAACCCTTCCTTCTATAAGCTGCCTTGATCGTAGTGTTTTTAATCACAGCAGTAGAAAAATAACTAACATGAGCGATCTCGGAGAACAGTGTGCACCACATACTGTACAGCACAGAGGCTCCCCTGCTGTTGGGAACTCTGACCTGCTGCAGGATATTTGGTCACATTGTGAACCCAGAAATAAATAAAAATCAACCATAGGTAGAGAGACAGGGCAAGCAACCAGTGACTGGAAGAAGCCATAGAGTGTGAGGGAAAGTCTGGAGGTCGGAGAAAGAGAGGCCCAGGAAGTAGAAGGGAGGAATATCCAGTTGCAGGAGTTTTGTTTTTGAACAGAAGAGAAGAGGGTCTCTCTCTCTGAGACATGGTGCATGAGAACCGTCACGGGGGAGCTTCCTCTGCCTCTCTGAGCTAGCAGGTTTTTACCTGAGCATCTGGCTCTGAGTCCTTATTAGGAAAATAAAAGGATAGAGACTTAGTTAAAACAACATTTGTCTCCCTATAAGGAGGCTGCTAAAGTGGCAGCAGAATGAGAAGGCTCCCCTGGCCTGGAGCCTGAGCATTGAAGCTGTGGCCTTCATGGAGATGTGGTCGGCAGCTGGGCAGTGGCAGAATCAGGTGTAGCTGTGCAGCTACAGGCACAGGTAGAATCTGTCAAATGATGCTGACCTCTTGGTTTTTCTCTCTTACTACTCATATTGCATGCATCCCTTGCAAGAGACACTTCAAATCCTTTTTGGAATGAGGTAGAGACTCTACCAATACCTGCAAGCATCTCTCTGTCTACTTGTTACTATGTGCCTATAGACTTACCCAGACTTACAGGAGGGTGCTTCCCTGTAGCCTACCACAAACTGAAAAGTGGAAATTTTTTAAGAGGAAAATATGTTGTATATACCTGTCCTGCCACCAAAAAATGTTTCATAGTGTCATAGTCAATAGATAGAATATTGGTTGGTGACCTTCATGATGGCAAATGTGACTAGGGACTGTGACTTATGACCACGGCCCAGCATCATGTGGCAGTATCTCAGCAAATGTCACCAGTCACCAGGAAGAGATGCAAATCCAAAGTGTGGGCTGAATTAAAGAATGTTGCTTTGGAAGGTCAGAAACATTTTGGGTGAAATCATTGTAAGTTGGGGGCCATCTGTATTCATGTATGTTCTCACAGGTGTCCATGAGCAGCTGCACAGCATGGTGCTGTGTTCAGCACCTCACTTGACTCCTCGCAAGCTCTTAGTAGCTTGTTGTAGTATAGCAAAGAATGCCGTGGCTCTGGCTACTTTGCATGAATCCTATCTCCTGAGTCAATAAAATGCCCTTTCTAACAGGAATGGATTTGACTCTTGCCTGATGGCTGCCTCTGTTGGAAAATCCCCTGGCCATGGAAGCCTTCTTCTAAGTCTGTGGAAAGAAGGTCTCAGGATCCAGAAGGGGGACAATTAAATGCTGTCAGATAGCAAACATTCTGTCTACCAAGCCCCCAGGATTTGGCAGATTTATGAGATGGTGGGTGAGCTATTGTCTTGCCAGGACCCTCCTGGGTTCTGGTCACAGCTGCAGAGACTTCCTCACTTGGAGCAGGTTGAAGGAAGGTTCTTAAATAGCTGAATCCTCACTGCTCGGATTCTTCTTCTTCTTCTTCTTCTTCTTCTTCTTCTTCTTCTTCTTCTTCTTCTTCTTCTTCTTCTTCTTCTTCTTCTTCTTCTTCTTCT